>JAYEVH010000201.1:0-163744 GCA_036346255.1 Ampelocalamus luodianensis
TTCCAATCTTCCGAGAGCCATATCTTCTTCATCCAGTGCAGATTGAACTCATTCAAGTTTCTAAATTCATCTAAATTCAATATCTACCTTCCAGTACCTTTCAATTTCAATTTGGAGTTTATTTGATTTGTCTTTTGAATTTAGTTTGTTTTTTGCTTTCTTTCTCGTTAGGCAGCGAAGTCTGGAATCGTCAGAAGGAGTGAAGATCAAGCAAGTAGAAGATTGAAGATAAAATAAGATCATCATTGCTATAGCAAGGCAAGTTATACCTTTGATCATATTGAACCAGTTTTCAAAATTACTTTGATTTAAATTATTGCATTTACTTTAAGTAATTATTTAAATGCTTTTGGGTTTAGCTATTAATCCAATTTGTTATATCCACTTTGTCTATTGTATGTCATAATCTTTTGTCACCCTAGATTGGTTCATATTTAGTTGGTGCTATGGTATTACCAACGTGGGTTGGTTAGTACGAGTAGATTGCTTAGCCATGCAACGAGTCATCATCATCACCTGAGTTGCAATTATAAATTTGACTAAGTGATTATGGAACTTTGTGTAAAACTGTGTGCTATGTGTTATTACTTCGTGATGGCATGTGTTGCACTAAAACCAACTGGGTGGTAAAGGATTTGGAGTGAGGCAAGTGGTGGAGGCGTGTGACATGGTGGACTATGTGATGGGAATGATAATCTTTGTGACTTAGTTAGAAAATGGAAGTCTTGCCTTGGTCAATTAAGGACTTAACTTTGTGCGCCATTGAATCGAGCCTTCTTTATGACGACCACATGCAGGTATGGGACGGGCCTAACTTAGTAAGTTATGGATTCTCGGCATTGATGTTGGTGGTAGGTTAGGCTTTGTGATAGGGTGGAGGTGTGACTACTTGGTGGTTGCATCGCGGGAGGATTCGTCGTCCACGTCCAGCGGTGTGTGTTATGCATGGGCTTTGTGATATGTATAACGGTTTGTAAGCACACCGGGAATATCAATGTTTGAGATGAAGTTTCTGAACTGTTTTGTTATGATCAGTGCGGCCACACTGGTTATATCATGTGGGTAAAGTGTACAACCTCTGCAGAGTGTTAAACAATCTATTCGAATAGCGCGCGTCATGGTCATGGACAATGCTCGGGATTTCACACGAGGTAGATTTTCATAAAACAATTGGGAAGGGACAATTTGTGTGATTTAAGTCATCTGGCTGTGTGAAAGAATTTGATTAGGCTATGTGTCTTTGTGAAAACAAGCATTAAATTAATATTGTCTATTTGTTTTGAATTATGCTTTCAATCTATTATTCATATTCAATTGCAAATATTGCATTTACGCAAAATAACCACGAAGCCATTTCCTTTGGAATAAGCTGCATCTATAAATTGCATTCGTGGTATGACTTGCGAGTACGGTTGTGTACTCACGCTTGTTGTAAAACTTGCGCCCAAACCTCTGAAATGGAGGAATCATCGGTCAACAAGGTCTACTTCAAGGATCGAGAAGAACTAGGTCGCACCCAGTAGGTGCTGTGGGCATATGGATGGGCTTCACTGAAGTTATTCTGTTTACGTTCAGTGCGACTTCATTGAGCTATTAAGCCTTACGAGGCATTAATTGTAGCTTTGACCTTAAGGTCTTTACTCGATATTTATTGTTATTTGCCTATTTATTAGTCATCTTTGTATATGGAAATGATATTTCATCGATGTTGCCACTTGTGTGCACTAGCGTGATCTGGACTAGTGCGGTATACACAGAGGGTCAGAGTGTATTTTGGGTCCCGCGCGGAGGCGCAAGAGAGGTGGAGGAGGTGGAGAGGTGGGAGGTGGGGGTGGCGGCGAATGGGTGTGGGAGGAAAGGGGAGGAGGGAAGGGGCTAGGGTTTTGGGGGAGGCCCCTGGCCGGCCACCCTCATGGGCCATGGCCCGAGCCCAAGTTGCCGCCCATTTGCTCTTTCCCCTCTAAAATTGCAAAGACTGATAACAATCCAATTAGTCCCTCCCATGCGTTCCGTTTGATTCTTCCCGAACCATCGATCTCTCCCGAAATAAAATTAATCTTCCTCGATTCAAACCTTAACTCTCTTTGGGATATTACATTCTACCCCCTTAACGAGATTAGACCCGAATCTAGCGCCAATCTTCGAAAGAAAACCACGACTAGAACTTAACAATGTATACCAATGCGATCAACTCTTACTAAACTTCGCTCACGTGAGACTTCAACTCTCAAGTGACCTCTCTCAACGAAGAGACCACAACACGGGGCGTAAATCGGCGTGCGTACTAACGCTCCACTCGACATTCGGTACACTCACGGACAAGACTCGAGGTAAGACCTCACTCGATGGTTAACGGCGCAATCGAAACCTCAAACTCTGGATCTCGAGTTACAAGGCGTTACGTACTCGCGCATGGACTCGAGAGCCGATCCTGGCGTCGCCAACTAGCGAAAACAACCCAATGTATCTTGGGTTAAACCTCCCAAAGATCTGAACCACCACGACATGCACATAGAACCTGAGAACTTCGTGTTCCACCGCTCAATTATACTCCTCACTAAAGCAAAATCACCTCCTTTAACGAAACACACAACAACAATACTCTTCCTAAACACACTCTTTTACGGTAAAGCTCAAGCGAAAATGAAGAACTCTCAACGCAACCAAGCGTTACCAACTCGGTACTAAAAGGAGTCAAATTCAAAATCGATGATTTAACACGAAAATCTTTCCACCTTCAATTAGAAAAATTTGCAAATAAACACCACGATCGCTAAAGAGAAACCACTCAATTAACCAAATCCATCATTTCTTTTATTCTTTACGAACAGATAAGAATCATATATACCAAAATCGAATCAAACTCAACTTTCGAAAGATATTGGTCAACAACACAAAACTCAAGCGAGAATCGAAACAATTCACTCCTTTGAGGAAGTATCAAATTCTCAGTATCTCTTTTAAGAATAAAATCTCTCAACTTTGGAGTTCAGTTCATCACAAAACACACTAACTCATCTTTCTTAACTTTACATTCTCAATGTTACACTCAAGTTGAAATACATCATCCACAATTCCGTATAAAGGCTCTATCAGCCGCCAAACTTTATCTCAACAACTCCTCTATCTACATGATTAATTTGACAGATGACTTCCAATGCATCTCAAAATAGATTACACACATAATCACATCTCCTCAATGTTTTAGAAATAAACAACTTGGAATTCACACTCTCACAGTCATATACTTTCTCTAAAAGGGCTCTATCAATGATTATCTCTTTGTTCAAACCCACCCTTAATCTACCTCCTCTACACATAATCATTGGGTGCCCCAAGTCCTAGCATAAAATTGCAAAGCCCAAATTAAACTCCAAGATTCCTACAACGAACTTCTCATATAAAAGATAGGGAAATCCTCAGATTAAATCCGTAAAATCCCATAATTCCAACATACTCTCTCATTAACATCATCATGAAAATATTTTCTTGACCAGTTTACCTTTACAAAGATTATAACCCTCAAAAGGTTACTCATTTAAAGCCAAATCACTCTTGACGTTACTCAATATTTTCCATTATCCCATTAATTAACATGGCGATTTGATTACTTTGTAACCACTCTCATTAAACCACATCATCAAGAATAACTTTCATAGCCTCGCAATACTACCAAATTGCGATACTCTAATAAATTGATCCGATTTCCATACTTGCTAATTCTAATGCTCGGTCAAAAGAACACCAAATCTTGGACTACAACTTGTTATAGGTCCTACTAGTTGCGACACGAAATCTGTTAGCTCCAAAGACAAATATTCTTTTCAACTCAATTCCTCTCCAAGGATTATTCCAATAAATCGATTTATTACTCCAAGCCTCTCGACGACTTGACACCTTAGGGTTCATCAAACCATCTACGAGACTTTACAATACAGATCGGTTAACCCTTTCTTAGAAGAAGAGGCAAATAGAAATAAGTTTCACTCAAAAGAAAACGTTACCACTTACAGAGTTACAAGATCAAGAGAAACAATCGATAAAGCGTTCTCGAAAACCAAAGATATGATCAAAGTTGAGGCGCACGTCCCACAATCGAGAGAATATCAAACCTCGACGAGAATAAACATCGCTTTTAGAATTGGAAAACTCTTATGGGCAAGAACAAAATTTTTAGACAAACCTCAATATTCGCAAGTTATGAAACTTTACTTAAATCTCAAATACTTCCACTTTACTCGATTTTCGTTGGTTATAGCATCACCATGGCATTTCCGACAAAGAGTAATTGAAGATCACAACACCTATTCCACTTAGGAACTAATAAAACCTCTCAACACGTCACTTTGCTCTAAACAAATTCAGCTATCACATCAACATGAGGTGCGAAAGATCACAAATGCGAACTAGAAACATATTCAATTAATTAACATCTGGCAGCAGCGATCGAGTCCCTTTATACAAAACATTCAATATTATCATCATAATCCCTTATCGACAATCACACTAGTATTGTAACAATACACTCTTAGCGAGACTCATCATAGCCTCTTATCCCATCATAAATTTCTCCAAAGGAAACACAAGCCACAAGGTTGAAACAAACCTATTTTTAACTAGTTCATACTATCAAATGATACTTTCTGCAAAGCACACTATCGGAGGCCACTTACTCAATCACCCACTCAACCATTAGTGTTACTCACACCGCCCAACCTGTCATTAACAATTGTCAATTGTATGAATCATGTATACAAATAGGGTCCTACTTACATTTGTAGTCGCGTAACCATCTAGTAAACACAAAGTCAACATTTAATAATCTCATCGCAGATACAATGAGGTTTCACAACATGCTACCTCAACGTTCGTCTAATCTAATATACATGTTTTTAATCTAGCAATTTTGTATGATCATCAAGTAACTAGTTTACTGAAAATTTCCAATCTGAAATCCTCTAAAGCATCGTTCAAACACATTCTTAACATAACCATCACTAATGGGTAAGCTAATCCATAGAGATACATTACTCCATGCTATCAATAAATCTACGATTCCACAATCCTAACAATCGGACCAATTCATCAAAATACCACACCTCTTAACAACTCCATTGATTCCAACTAAATATTGTCATACTCATAGTCATAACTCATCAAGAACCACTAAAGGACAACCTCCACTTATTCAACTTTCTTTGATAAGGACCTTAGTTAAGATCGATCATGCACAAACTGCGAACTTAACTTGAAACTCATAACACAACCATTAATATTCAACGCTCAAAATACCCAAAGAGATACGTTGAGTCAAAGCCTTCATGAACTAAAGGACTTACAAAGAAACTTTCATTAACCAAAACATCAAGCGAATAAAATAGGTCAAGCTTTCCAATAAGAAAAACAAAACTCCCTACAAAAGTCAATATTGACAATTAGCAAAATTCACCAATCGCGAGAATAACTCAACGGTGGGAAAAACAATAATTGATTCTGGGCAAATTAAGCCAAAGGAAACACACCAAACATTTCAAAGAAACCCATCAATCGCAACCGGTTAAGAGTTGACCAAATTCAAATTCGGGAAGAGAGCAACTCTTCTAAAGATTCTCGCTTCTCGACACTGTACTAAGATATCGGGGTAGCACTTCTCTATACCCACTCCACTAACGGTGGTGTAACAGTAAAGCCGGGTCACAACCACGACCTTAACCTCTCAACAACGACTAATCCCACTCATAATAATCATAATAATTAATTAATAAGCAGCCAAACTCAATTCATATCGCAATAATCAAAAGCGATATAACGGAGCGTAAATGCAAAGATTGACCCATCCCCATCCCATCGTGCTCGGTGTGTCAAACTTTTAAGTTGATTAACATTAGCAATTTTTTTATATCTAGTCACCACGGACCTCTGACCCGCTCGATACCAATCAGAACACTGACTCAACATTGAGCACCGAATGCTACTAAAATTAAATTAAACTAAGCTAAACTAAGACCAATTACAAAATCTCGACAAAACCTCCTTTGTATAGTCGCCTATACCGAGGTTCCAACAATTGATCAAGGCATTTATCAATATAATCATAATCAAGTTCATTCAAGCGTGTAGAATAATATCATAAACATAACCAAAACTTTCTATTCTCATTATTACAGATTAACTGAATCTCAAACTATCCATAGCTTCTAACAGGTAAACATAACATTTAACAATAATTTCATAATCCAATTCACTCATGCATAAGAGATAATCATAGGAATGTAATCAAATTAACACTATTCTCACAACCATAATCAGAATCATAAAACAACCATGGGTATTTCTCAGCAGTCTATTTATTCTTATATGAAGCTAAATGACAATTGCTTTAATGTTGTGAGGTAGTGCGTGCTTTCCAATTCATCTACTCCCTCCCATGCATGCCAGTCTTGCCAGTTGTACCTAAAACACATCAAAGCAAGAGTGAGCCCAAAGACTCAGCAAGTACCAACAAGGCTAAGCAAGTTAACATTCATAGCATCAATAATCCAAGATAAACAATGCACCAGAGTAAAGCCTTCATGCTCATGTGTATGCAACCAATGCAATGCACCTTTTTAACTTTATCTCTTTTCGCATTTTACCGGTAATGCGGGGTATACAACCGTCGCTGTGTACCCTTGCTGCCCTCTCAGCACGAGGACCAAAAGCCTATACACCACATGTATAGGGACCTTTGCCCATCATCTGAATGATGGGGACCTCTTTGCTCATAGCCCACATTGCACCAATGTGGGGACCTCAAGCCCGTCAATACATGACGGGGACCTCGACGAAATGCATACTTGGTCACCACGTGACCAAGCTTCAGCATGATCTCAATATGCACATGCACAACATCTATTCATCATCAATATACCAAGTACAATAACAACGGACATAAATAGAGCATAATCATACTTGGAGCATTCACCAATCTCAATATAAACATCATGCCAGCAACCTTACTTCGCTATCATATATGAAAACATGCATGTATGACCAAGTCTCCAACACGATTGGAACATGCAATTGCTCCATGCCCGTCTTTCATATACGAATTTAACATGTACATAACAACATGTATGATTTAGCGCGCTCAAGGAAACATTAACCATAGCTTGCATTCATCAAGATAAAGGAAAACTCATTACGCTAACATTCGTGCAAGGCTACAACAAGCAATCACCACAATCATATCATACGACCGAGAAAATACGCTATAACCGAATACTTGCCTCAACCGTGCGTAAGCGGCGGACGCGAAGTGGGTGCTGCCCTTGGGATCTCGCTGCCACCTGGACAAGAAGATAACCCCAAACTAAGAATAACATACTGGACCAAAATCATACATCACATTACAATCGAAATCGCTAATCTTCTTATCACGTCTAGCTTTTCTAATTTCTAGCGATCGGTCACTGCGGACAGCAGACTTCAAAAATTCATAACTTTCTGCTCAGGAGTCCAAATAGGATGATCTTGGACAATCTGAAAAGGTAATTGAAATGTCTAAATAAACTTAGTTGGGAGACCCTCTGATTCGGCCATCTACCAGACCTACCAATCTATTTAATCAGAGCAAATATTTCACGTCGGGTTTCTGGACAGCGACAAAGAAACTATCATAACTTTCTACGTTCGTCCAAATTCAGTGATCTTTAGTTTTCCTGAAAGCTAAGAGGATTAGCCTCATTTTTCGTTATGGTGAGACCCTCTGGAAACCCCTCTAAATACGCGCTTCTATCAGGTTAACTAACACTAGCAAATCTGCTTCTCTCCAGAAACACAGAAGTACTAATAAATTCATAACTTTGGCTACCGAAGTACAAATGACTTGATTCTTGTCGTCAATGAAAGGTAACTACGATAGCTACAACTTTCTAGGAGACACCCAGACCCGAATCTGCCTCTAACTTAATCAAAACCGACAAACTTCCCTGCTGCAGAATAACGACGAACTGGCATCCGAAAATTAGACAACTAGAAAACGACCCCAAAACAACAAATCGCGGGTTACCCTTGCCGAAACGAAAAGAGCACGCAGCGGAGATGATGACCACCATGCTTCCGCTGCGGATCCCTTCTTCTCCCTCTTCTTCCCTTCTCTTCTTCCCCTTCTTTCTCTTCTTTTCTCCTTCTCCTTCTTCTTCTTCCTTGGCCGGCTGCAAGGGAGATCCTTCTCCTCCTTGGCCAGCAACAATGGGGTGGTGTGGGGATGGGGAGGCGCAAGAGAGGGTGGAGGGAGGTGGAGAGGTGGGGAGGTGGGGGTGGCGGCCGAATGGGTGTGGGAGGGGAAGGGGGGAGGGAGGAAGGGGCTAGGGTTTTGGGGAGAGCCCCCTGGCGGCCACCCTCATGGGCCATGGCCCAGCCCAAGTTTCCGCCCATTTGCTCTTTCCTCTAAAATTGCAGACCGATAACAATCCAATTAGTCCCTCCTGTCGTTCCGTTTGATTCTTCCACGAACCATCGATCTCTCCCGAAATAAAATTAATCTTCCTCGATTCAAACCTTAACTCTCTTTCGGGATATTACAAGGTCATTCAAAGGAAGGGCTCATATTGGCTTAGTTTTGCGAAAAAGACGCAACCATGTACAACCTACACATACTAGTTTTTCAAGTGCCATTTCAAAATCAGATTTGAAGTAGAAGTAAAGCATGTGAATAAGTAATGAACTGAGTAACAAATAAAGCGTACAAATAGCAAAATGGCTGCCCACTTTGATACAACAACAAGCATGAACATCCCATTCATGAAATTACCGGGTTCACCCACAATTTTAATTCCAAGTCTAACAATAGTAACTCCCGAACTCAAGCGGTTGTCCATAACCGTGGACACGGCTATTCGAATAGATTCATACCTGCAGGGTGTACTACTTACCCACACGACTCGACTAGCCCGTAAGCCTCGGATAATGGCACACTTCCTTTGGTATCTTTGGCCGGGAGAATCGAGATCTGATCGTCAAGAAGAAAACCCTATTGAGCTAAGTCCCCATGTGACATGTTTCCGGTCTTAGTACAAGTAGCATATAGCACTTGCTAAGGGGCTCATATGTTATATTGGAAATACCGATGTAATGAAAAGGTAATTGGTGCTCCCTTGCATACTATAGAACATTGACATCGATTCCTAAGGACAATTGACAAAGACACAATTGTCCCTACACCACCGTGAGACTTAACACAACAGACCTTCCCCTTACTTGACCGCATCAAAGCACCCATATCTGCGTATGGTAGCACGAATATACTTGAATCAACGACGTTACCAAAGTTCGGTCCTTAATTGTCTAGACAAGGCAAGCCACATACCCAATCTCGTGCGCGAAGGCACCATCACTAACCAACACTTGTCCAGACCAAAAGCGTTTCGGTTTGTCGGGCTGATTTTACTGTTCATTGAACGAGAGGTCTGACCTCCCGTGAAATCGGTCTGATCGCCCGAGGTAGCGGTCTGACCACTTGGATCGATCTGACCGCCCCCGTGAGAGGTCAGACCGCCCGATCCTCTGTGTTTTGGTTTTGTGTTGATTTTACTTTGGGGTTTTGAGTTGGTTCAATACAAGTCTTCCGCTGTGCATGATTGATTGATCTTCATAGCTTTCATAGCTATTGTAGTGAGATTCGTATTGAATTGATTTTGGGAGAAAAAGAGATCGTGCTCCTATTCACCCCCCCCTCTAGTCACCTTTTCGGTCCAACAGCATATATGACTCACGCACTACCGCTAAAATCATCTGATCAATTTGCTTGTGATTAAATAAATCACCCGATTCAACCTCCATATCTCCTTAATTATCCACACAAGGGCTATCCATCAGTAATAAATCATAAAAATCCTTATGTGTGCTACCTCCTAAGACTACTACTCCAATATGAGGGTAAACCTCCAATTACTTTATATCCCAAGATCACCACTATTTTGCATGCTACTCAAAAGTAATATCATCCGATCAATTTATCAACTCATATATTAAACCCATCATCTACTGATCAATAAGACACACAATTCGCCACAAATCTAACTATTCGCATTCGCCAATATTTCAACAAAATAATCATGCCTACGCACAAATACGGCCTAACCAGAGAATTGCACCGGTCTTAAGCGACCACATCATTTTCACAATTAAACAAGCACAAATAGAAGCCATGTTCATGACTAATATGCAACATGCACAACTAATTTCGTAATGCGGTAACACAATTTAACGCTAAGTATTTTACCACAACGCTAGGCGTGCGAAACGCCACTAGGTGTCGTCTTCTCGGCTCCCGTCCATGTCACCATAGTCGTTGTCGTTTCCGCGTCCGCTCGGCTTCTCGTCCGCATCGCCGCGTCTTCGCGCGCTTGGCGCGCCACCAAGCTCGCGTCTTCGACTCGGCGCCTTGCGCTGGCCGTGTCCTTGGTGCTCTGGTGCGGCGTCTTTGTCGTGCTCACCGAGCCGCCGCTGCGACCGCGGCGCCGGCCGACCGCGCTGGGCCGTTCGGGGCTGCATGGAGTTCTTGCACCATCTGCGTGCACTTACCGGTTGCATGCACGCCCGGCTCGGCCTGCCGCCGTTCGCCGCCTCGCTCGGGCCATCGCGCCCTTGCACGCCGCGCCATCGCCACTGGCTGGGTGTCGGCCACCTTACCACGCCTCCATCGCTCCACCGTCGGGCCGCCGCCCTGCTACCTCCGTGTGCGCGGCCTGCCTCCGCTCCAAGGGCTCTCCGTGCTCCTCGGCTACTACATGCTGCCATGTTCCGGCCGTGCATGCATGCATGCTGAGCGGTGAATGTTGGTCTTGTGCCGCTCAAGCTTGTTGCATGTCTTTCTGCGCAGCATGTTGGTGCCGCTGCTGCTACTCTTCCATTCAAACATTGTTACTTCTTTCATTTTTCATGAATCGCTCGAAAGACTTTGCATGGGAAAACTAATTAGAGGAATGGGAAGCTTAGGTCATGACGAACGCCAAGGCATAACATGCATGAGTAGATTTTGTGTTCTTGGGAGTGATTGGGAGGAGAGAAGGATTTAAGCGAACATGTACAAAAGAGGAGCTTGGGAGTGACTAGAAATGCCACATGTCCTGTCGATTGAGATCTAAAAGAAATGGTAGAGACTGGTTGGCTGGTCACAAAAAGTGGTAGAAAAAGCGGGAGTGGTGTTGGGAAATGCAGAGGCAATGGGAGGTGCTGCAAAAGAAAGAGAAAAGCGCAGAGGGAGAAAGTAAGTTAGGCTGGGCAAGGAATTTACTGATGGGTGCTCTCTACTGGGATAAGAAAAATGGTAATGTGGCTTGGTGGTGGTAGTGAATTGTTGTGTTTAGTGGACAAAAGAATGAACAGTGGCATGTGGCCTTGGTTGCGGGAAAAAATAAAAATAAAAATAAAATGAAAAGGCAGTGCATGCGAAAATTTCTTGGATGATTAGGAAGCTTAAGTGATGAGGATTTCAATAGTATAACATGCATTGAGAGATTCTCAATTTTTGATTGAGATTGGAAGGAGAGAAGATGGAGAGATGAACATGTACTAAAGCTTGGTGATGACTAGAAGTGCTCTCTCTGTTGGAGGAAGAAGGCAGTGGGGAAGAGAGAGATGGCATGGAAGAAGAAATAATGGGTGATGGGATGCTTCGGTTGGGAGCATGAATTGCAAAGGGGAGATGCTCTCGACTGGTCACAATGGAATGAACAGTGAAGCTAGAAGAATGGCTGTGTAGCCGAGGTGAATAATAATAATAAAAAAAAACAAATGGCAGTGAGTGGTTGTGTGTGTTTGGGTGTTGGGGGAAGGGAAAGAATAGGCAGCCTATTAAGGGGTGGTGTTCGGCTAGGATAAGAAAATAGGCAATGAAATTACTTAGCAGTGTATTTCTCCCTCCTTTTCTCTAACTCACCCAAATGACCTCGCATGCATGAGCTAGTCGCTAAAATGGAACGCTCTCGATACAACGATCGCAATGGTATAACATGCGTTGCAAGATTTTTGGTTTTTGGTTGTGATTGCGAGGAGAGAAGTTAGGGAAGAGAATAGACACACAGTCGTCTCGCCTGCGGTACTAATGCATGCTTGATGACATGATTTTTTTGAAATGCATGCGAAAACAAGAACTTAACACAATTAATTTTTTTTATGAAGTATTTCAAACAATTTGATTTAATAAAATGCAACCTTTTTATTAATTCAATTTGATTTTAAAAGCAACATTTTAATTAAACACCAGAAAATTTTCAAAACATAGTCAAATATTTAATAGATCACCAAATTAGACATTAACATCCTGATTCTGAAAATCGGGATGTTACAACTAGCTTCATCCATTGATGAAGCACTCGTGGATTGGACCTCCGAGAGGGTTGTCGGTGTGCTAATGTACCCGGCACCCATGAAGAAACGACCATGTTTCTTCCCATTTCCCAGCCTTGTACACAGCACTCGCGTCTAGTGGTGAATTTATGACGTCGTAATCCGGGCCATGAATCTCCTTAGTAGCATCAGTATATGCAGCATGTTGGACAAAATCATCAGGGAGCAAAAATCATAAGGGACAAAATGATCAGAAATCGTACAAAGTTCTCTGTCGCGCGCTAGCTGCACAAGGTGCCCTCCTGATCACCCCTCCTAGCTGCTACACACTACTACAGAAAGTCTCATCACAAACGGTTGGAGCTTGTCATCACAGACGGTTTCAACCGTCGTAAAAATACGTCTGTGATAACGAGCGGTTATCACGAGCGGTTTTGAGCCGCTCGTGATAAAAGCTATCCTGACGGTTGGAAAAAGAGCCGTCTGTGATAATCAATTATCACGAGCGGTTCTTGTTCGAACCGTCTGTGATAGCTGTTTCGCTGAGCGGCTCTTGTTCCTAACCGTCTGTGATAGTTTTTTTTATTGCAAAAAAAATATTGCCATTTCATGGATACACTCATACACATACACTGCCATTTCCGAAGCCTCCCAAACATGGATTCATTGATACACATACATGGATTCCCAACTCCTAAGCTTCCCAATAAATTTCTCAAGCCATGGATTCATGGATACACGCATACACTCGGTCATATACAAGTACCAACAGAAGTAGAATATGGAGAAGAATCTAACAGAAATCTAAATATGAATCTAACACAAGTACCACAAGCTCATACATACAAATCTGGATCTGAATCTAAAAGAACCTCATATACAAAAGTACCAACAGAACCTCATATACTAGAGACATCGGCGTCGGAGGAGGGATCGGAGGAGGTCGGCGTTGGTGTCGGTGTCGACTCACCGTTGGGGAGGAAGACCACGTCGAAGGTTGGGGATGCGGGAGCAAGGGAGGACCGAGCACGGAGGTGTAGCGGGGCCGTGGGCGCGGGGACAGGAGGAGCAACCACACCGGAGCTTAGAGGAGGACTGCCGGAGCAAGGGAGGACCGAGCCAGAGGAGGATCGGATCTGGGAGTGCGAGGCGGCGCCCGAGTAGGTCGGACATAATATATAAGGACATATTTTGCCTCCGCGCACGCGTTCAAAATTTTCAAATTCTGCTGCGAATCACGAGCGGTTTCATACAAAAACCGCTCAGGATGACAAATCTGAGCGGTTACGTATCGATTACGAACCGCTCGTGATAGTAACTCATCACGCATGGTTCTTAATATGAACCGCTCGTGATCGCATCACTTCACGGATGGTTGGTATTAAGAGCCGTCTGTGATTTGGATTTTACTATGGCTTAGAATTTTCCTTACTCTCTGATTTTACCATGGCTTAGAATTTTCCTTACTCTCTGATTTTACCATTTAATATAGCTTACTCTCGATTTTACCAGAAAATTCTAAGCCATGGTAAAAATCAGAGAGTAAGGAAAATTCTAAGCCATGGTAAAATCAGAGAGTAAGGAAAATTCTAAGCCATGGTAAAATCAAAATCACAGACGGTTGTCAATCCCAACCGTCTGTGATGAGGATACACACTGACGGTTGGTATCACGAACCGTTTGTGAAGTATCATAGACGGTTCGTTATACTAACAGTCTTAGATGAGGTGTTCTCATCACAAACGGCTCCTTCTTCCAACCGTCTGTGATACTTCACAGACGGTTGGTATAAGGAGCCGTCTGTGATGAGGCACTATCACAGACGGTTCTTATTATGAACCGTCTGTGAAGTATCACAGACGGTTGGTAATAAGAACCGTATGTGATGAGACACTATCACAGACGGTTCCAAAGGGAACCGTTTGTATAAGTTCAACACAGATGGCTCTTTTGGAACCGTCTGTGATGAGGTGTCTGGTATGGCCTGTTTTGTAGTAGTGACATATGCCTCCATATCGGAGACAGACCTCTGCTTCTTCTTTTCCTGCACCCAAAAAAACCACGGCGGTCAATAAATATGTATCTACAACATACAATCAATATGAACATGTTGACCTACCAGGTTCCTCTTGTAACGTGCCATGGAGGAGCTGCCTTGACGATGTGTTGTCCCGTCCATCAACAATCTCCGCTCCCTAGCATCACGAGAGTCATGTAACCATCGTTCGATGCACCACCTGTCTCGGAGAATCTGCCGCCATGCATCTTCACACTTAAGGGCCCACCAAGGTATTGCCTACATTAACCAAGTGTTAAATATGAATAACTAGAATTGATTGTAATAAAGGACATCGTTTGTTCAGTTGGTTACCTGCATGTACTCGTCCAAAGTGATGTGCGTTTGGCAAGCGTCGGCCCTACGAATTTGCTGTCCAAGGACTTGTGTGTGGTAACAGATCACCGCTTGATACGTGCTTCAGAGAACATCCGTGGGATAAGCTTCTTAACACAATTACGCAAAGACTCTCCTAGAATCGACTTCCGCCCTCACCCATCGAAACCAAAGACTACAATCCAAGAATAAAGAAGTGATAAAGAATAAGATGATTAAGTTAGTTGATGAAAGCGAAAAGGAATTGATAAAGAATAAGATGATTAAGTTAGTTGACATTTATTACTTGGCTACTAAACATCCAAAAGAGGTAAATTAAACCGCCTCAGGGTGCTCTTCCTCCTCACCCTCCGCCTCACGGTGCTCATACTCCACATCATCGGCACGCGAGGGCTGCGAGTGCAGTGATGAGGACATCAACCCTCGGATCGACCACAACTCCACCTCAATCGGGCTACTCTACTTCCACACATATTGATCGAGAAGGTTTACGACCACCGTGGATTGGTCGTGGGAAGAATTCGATTGCGTGGTCGAATGGAGGTTACGACGACTGGCAGTGGTCGTAGGAAGGTTACGATCGCCGACAGTGGTCGTAGAATTGCCATTGCTCGTGGTCGTAGAGTGTGGAGATCCGACTACAGTGAAGATCACTTATATCAGTGCTGCGCCACCTCACCTTGGTGAGGCCTTGTATCAACACTACCTTAGGGTTTTGGGCGGCCACCTCACGCCCATATGGCCACCTAGGGTTTTAGTGCTGTTCATGCGTGAAGCAGTACCCCACCATCCCTCTTCCTCCTATAAATAGTGGCCGCCTCCCCTCTAGTTCCTTGGGTTTTTCTTAGAATTATTCTGCCACTTGCAGTTTTCGCCGTTGTACGGTTTGAAGAACCCCACTTTGTGAACTTCATTCAAAATCCACAATATATTTCAGATTGCATCTATCTTGTTCTTGTGAGTTGCTTCGATTGCTTGTAGGAACAATAACCCTCGTGGTAAGGTCGATCGCGTGCGAGCATGGTCGATAACGACAGTCGTGCGGGTGTAGCGAATTGCGAGGTGACGATCTGCTGGTCGAAAGCCTCAAAGCGTCAACGTCCTCACGACGAAATCAATCGAACCTATCGGAAGATCGGGACACCGTTCCTGCAAGCAATCGAAGCAATTCACAAGAACAAGATAGATGCAATCTGAAATATATTGCGGATTTTGAATGAAGTTCACAAAGTGGGGTTCCTCAAACCGTAATACGACGAAACTGCAAGTGGCAGAATAATCTAAGAAAAACCTAAGGAACTAGAGGGGAGGCGACCACTATTTATAGGAGGAAGAGGGAGGGCGGGGTACTTTTCACGCATGAACAGCACTGAAACCCTAGGTGGCCATATGGGCGTGGAGGTGGCCGCCCAAAACCCTAAGGTAGTGTTGATACAAGGCCCTCGGCCCAAGGTGAGGTGGCGCAACACCAGATATAAGTGATCTTTGACCAGGTAGTCGGATCTCCACACTCTACGACCACGATCAATGAAGCAATTCTACGACCACCGTCGGCATCAGAACCTTCCCTACAACCACTGCGCTGTAGTCATAACCTCCTTCGACCACGCGATAAGTCTTCCACGACCAATCCACGGGGTCGTAAACTTCTCGATCAATATGTGGTGAAGTAGAGCACCGATTGAGGTGGAGTTGTGGTCGATCCGGGGTTGATGTCCTCATCAACGAGCCCGACCGCTAGAGGTAGACTGGCTGCCCCTCGAGGCCGCGGCTGCCCTCGCCTCCTCGAGGCCATGGCGCCCTCTGCCTCATCGAGTACCGGCGCGCCTCCGCCTCCTCGAGTGGAAAACAAGCGTGCTCGCCTCGACTAGAGTATGCCGCCGCCACTCATATTTTGGTGTCCTGAAATGAAATGAAATAAAATAAATCAATTAATATAGCGTAATCAAGTAAGCTCATACAAAAAAATTAAAAACATGCAGCAAATAAATGGAAGACATACAAGATCATGCTCAGAAGTAGTCATCTACAATGGGATCCTCCGCAGATGGGCCCTCCAAAAGTCATTGTCACTATCATGAGGTGTTGACTCCACCTCATCCCCTTCGGTGCCATCAATGTCTAAGAGATTAAGTAGTTCCAAGTCCTCTTGGTTTACAACCTCATCGGCATCGATTTGAATATCATCCATGTGATCGTCCTCTTCCCCAATTATTATTTCAAAAGTCCCTGTAGCCCATCTTCTTGAAAGAATAGGTCAACACCATTGTTGGTCTCCATGTTGTAGTCCTGCTCACTAGGGTAGGTAGTTTACCATATGGTTGCACCTTATGTACTACCCACCAATCCACTAGACTACTAATAGTTTTGCATGGGTGCGGGATGTAGTATACTTGGGTGGCTTCTTTGAGCCACAATAAATGGGTCATTGCACTGTAGGATTGATTGATGTGCAACTTCAACCACCCAAGTGATGTATCCCGTCTGACTCCCCTAAACGGATGGAACCAATGACATTTGAATAACATAAGTTTGAGAGGTTTGCTACCATGGAAATATAGTTCAATTATTTCTTCAATTACTCCATAGTATTCAACAGGTGTATCACTCCCATCTTGTCCTATAGTCACCAATCCACTGTTAATTGTTGTTGCATTAGGCCATTCCCTCTGATGTGTCGATGTTCGGAAGCGGTACCCATTCACATCGTAGGTACTATAGGACAGCACCCGAGTGTGGCATCCTTGAGCAACTTGCTTCAATTCGTTGCTCATAGACTTGTCCTTCAAACTCTACAACATAAATAGAATGAGTTTCATGTATTAGTTCCTCTTTACTTAGTAAATATTATGTGCAAGGGGGAGTAGCTAATAGAGAAGTTACTTTCTGATAGAACCAAGTCGAGAAATTCGGTTTACAATTCCTAGTACCCTTCCTAAGAAGGGTCTCAACTTGTTTTTCGGATGGGTCTCGACGTTGCTTCCACTCGCTCCTAACAAATTCCCTATAGGCAACAAGACAAGTAGATTAAAACACTCATACATCAATTATTGGAAAAAAATAATTGTTGCATACCTAATGTAATCATCCACTTCGGAGAGGTTGGTAAAGACATACAACATCACAGTCAACCACTCATCCCGCGATAAAACTTTGGGAGTACCACCGCTTGAAGTGTCACCTCTTCCGGTGAAGAGACTAAGTTGGCAATTATTTTGAGGGATGCCAATATTGTATCGTAAGGTTTGATTGTGCACCGTGCGAACATTGTTAGCAAAGTATATTGATGTGAAATGGGAAATTTCCTCAATTATGTACGCCTCCGCTATGGATGCTTCAACACGCGATCGATTTTTTGCTTTGCCTCGTAGTTCCTTTTGTTCCCTCTCAATTGGATACATCCACTGGTTTTGCGCTGGTCCCCCCATCCTAGCTTCATTGGGAAGATGGAGAATCAAATGTTGCATTGGATTGAAGAAGCCAGGTGGAAAGATCTTTTCCAACTTACAAAGCAACATAGGTACTTCGCGCTCCATAGTTGACATTACCATGTGATCTATCTCTTTCGCACATAGCTGTCGATAAAAGAAGCTCAACTCCGCCATCACTTGCCAAACACACTCGGGGACGTAGCCACGGATCATCACAGGCAAAAGGCGTTCCATGAATATGTGGTAGTCATGGCTCTTTAAGCCATTGATGCGCATGGTAGCTAAATTCACTCCTCTCCTTAGATTTGCTGTATACCCATCAGAAAACTTTAGGGTCTGAAACCATTCCAAAATCTCCTTCCTCTGAACCCTAGTTAGGCAATAACTAGCTCTTGGCTTCTCCCACTTGCCAGTAGCTGGCTTATGGATCATATTCAGCGAGGGCCTGTTGCAAAGCTCCTCCTGATCAAGGCGAGCCTTCACATTGTCCTTCGTCTTGTCTGGAATGTCAAAGAATGTGCTAAATATGGCCTCTGCAACATTCTTCTCATTATGCATTACATCTATGTTATGGGGAAGAATGAGCTTATGGAAGTATGGCAGCCGCCACAAACTTGAAATGTGAGTCCAATTGTGCTCCTCACCATATTCCTCGAACCCATCACCATCATCAAGAGGCTTCAAAGCATCTAGCCGTGCACGAACCTCCTCACCTGCCAGACGACGTGGTGGTCCACTGCGGACAGCAATATTGGCCCTAAATCCAGTTGTGTCACTTCTGAATTCGTGGTCAATTGGAAGGAATTGACGATGACAATCGAAGGAGTGCTTGCAACCATGCTTTAGCCAACAGCCACGCAACGTCTCCTCTGATTGGGTATGACATCTTCCATATACGGACCACCCACATAATATCCCGTATGCGGAAGTCATGCATGGATGTGTGTACGCGACCGCATGGTGAAGTTCTGTTTCAATGCCCGATCATATGTCACTATGCCTTGTTCCCAAGCATGTAACAATTCATCCACCACCGGCTCCATGAATACACTCATATTCTTCCTTGGGTACTCAGGACCAGGGATTATCAAGGAAAGGAATATGTACTGCTTCTGCATGCAAACGCCGGGTGGGAGGTTAAGGGGAATGACAAACACAAGCCAACAACTGTATGGCGCAGCCCCCATACCAAATGGGTTAAACCCATCAGTTGCAATTGCAATTCGAACGTTTCAAGGCTTCGCAGCAAACTGTATATAGTCTCGGTCAAATTGCTTCCATGCTTCACCATCAGATTGGTGGACCATCTTGTCATTATGGTACCGACGACCATACTTGTGCCATACCATTTGTTTGGCAGAAACCTCAGACATGTATAACCGTTGGATTCGTGGCACAAATGGTAGATAGCGAAGTATTTTTCTGCCAATAGGAAGCTACCTCTTCTGACCATCACCGGAGTCAACCTCAACAAACCTAGACTCACCACACTTATCACAGTGATCTTTGTCCACATTCTCATTCCTAAATAGCATGCAATGATTTGGACAAACATCTATCTTCTCATATGGCATATTTAGTGCGCTTATCAATTTCTTGGCCTCATACAAGTTAGCGGGCAGTTTGTGACCATCTGGGAGAAGGGTGCTAAACACGCTTAAGAATGCATCAAAGCAAGCAATGCTTGTGCTGAACTGAGACTTGACAGCAAGTAGTCGTGTGATGGCATCTAGTTGGGACACCTGTGTGTGCCCATGAAGTGGTTGACTCGCTGCGGACAACATATCAAAGAAAGCCCTTGGTGCAGGCTCCGGTTCTTCCTCAGCAGGTGGCCCATATGCATGATGCACATCATCTAGCATGTCTTATATCCTACTCTCATTGTGGCCGCCATCGTCCGTTTCTTCCCTTAGCACATGTGATATGCTATGTTGTGACTCGCCGTGATACACCCACACGGTATAGCCTGCCCTAAATCCGTACTTGCACAGGTGTGCGATCATTGTTGCCCTCATTTGTGGTCGTGTGTTCGAACAACGAGAACAAGGGCACAACACACCCCGTCCATTACGCCTAGCAAATGCTCAATCCACAAAATCTGTCGACTTTTCCATCCATTCTTGGGTACAGTCACCCATCGCTCTATGCCCAGTGTACATCCAACTACGATCCTCAGCCATCCTAGTGTGCAAAACATAATACATAATGTCTTATCTTATCAAAAGAGGCATGCATGATCCATACATAGCAAGAAAAAAAAACTAGCTAACCAATCATGTATGGTATGGGCCAAGAATTACATTGCTCACTTTGTGCTTGTATGTCGATCCTTCTCTACTCGCACTTGAACCTTAAGAATTTAGAAAGCACATTAATTTTCTCAAGATGAAAGTCTAACAGAGCATTTGCCACAACTACCCCTGTATATTTAACTAATTAATACATGATGTTTTGATGATAGCTACATCAACTGAGTTCCTGTACAAGTGCCTATATGGTGAGATCACATCGTGTGATTCACATGCACTACATAAATAATCAAGACCATGCATTAATTAGAAGCCGGATCTTTGTGATATGTGTTAAGTGTTGAACATGCATCTATGAGGACCATGAGCGTATGTACTACATACTTATCAACAGACATCATATCCCACTTCCTTAAGTCTGAATAGTCAAATGTGTATAAGGAACTTCTCATTGGGAAATCACCAACTGGTAGTTAATTAGCATGTATATATACTGTTAATACATCTTCTATATGAAATACAAGTTGATTTCAGCTCGATCTCTAGCTGTGCCCTTCTATGTAGCTCTCATTTTCTCATGCATGATATTTGATTTATCAATTTTTTTTTATGAAATTATGAAGAGATTACAACTATTAATTAACAGGACTAAGTAAATTCCGATGTATCTTTATACATCTCTCAGATTCAAATGTCTTTTTAAAGGCTAGGAGCTCTAGTGCGCACTAAAGGAGATGGGATTGTGATTTACATTTGTAACAATAGGCCAAATGCTGAAAAGGGTGCAGTGTAATACTATGAACTAAAGCAACAATTCTCTACTGGACATTAAAGCAACAATATAGGTATGTAATAGATTCACCAAATCACAATCTTACAAAATAACAATTCAACAATTAATAGTGATCAAGAATCAATAAACAAGGAAAGAAGGAAAGGCAAGAGGGAATTGGTTCAACCTACCAGAGGAGCGGCGCCGGTCGGAGTAGGGAGCCGGGGGAGGCGGAGTCGGGGGCGGCGCCAGCAGAGGAGGGAGCCAGGGGAGGCGGAGTCGGGGGCGGCGCCGGCGGAGGAGGGAGCCGGCGAAGGCGGAGTCGGGGGCGCCGCCGGTGGAGGAGGGAGCCAGCGGAGGAGGGAGCCGGGGGAGGCGGAGTTGGGGGCAGCGCCGGTGGAGGAGGGAGCCGGGGGAGGCGGTGTCGGGGGCGGTGGCGCCGGCGGAGGAGGGAGCCGAGGGAGCCGGGGGAGGCGGAGTCGAGGCGGCGGGTGCGGCGGCGGAGGTGGTGGTGGACAGGGAGGAACGGCGCCGGTCGTGGGGGAGATCAAGCGCGCGCGCGGGGGGTTTAGGTCGGGAGCAGCAGCGCGGGGGGGGGGATTTGGGGAACAGGGTAGAAACGGGCGTGTGAGGACCCCAATTTATTTGGCTTGTAATGCTTAACCAACCGCCTGGTCCTAGCATCACAAATCAAATAAACTGAGCCTCGAGATATGTATACTTCCCAGAAAGCAGTATACACACCTCACTACAAAATTATACATCAACTCCATTCCAAACATAGAGTCCAAACATCACGCTACAAGCAAAAAGTAACAGCAGGAAGGTTATTACAGACAAAAGCCGACCGGCCAAAAGATACACAAATACACAAGACAGACAGCGGAAGCAAAAGTGCCATAAGATGGCTATAAACAAAGCCAATCAGTGTGCCTTCAACCCACAAGGCATCTGACCGGACCGCCAAGCCTAGTCGTCGAACACGAAACGGCAGCAGAACTCACAGAAGTGAGGCCCTTGGGGCTCACCTTCTTCCTCTGCAACAAAAACATTAAGCAAAGCAACTGAGTACAAAGATTGTCTTTGTACTCGCAAGAGCGACGTGTGAACTAGCGCACTGCTCATATGCTACATGCAAAGCTTATTTGGTGGAGGCCATATGTTTCATTTGCACAAAGCCAAATTTATTTGCAATAAAGTAATCTGATTAGAAGGCAGGTTTGGAATTCATTTTTAATGTTGAAATACAGTAAAGGTAATAATACCAAAAGAGAAAGATAAACAACCTAGAAGTGACTATCCCAAAAGTCACCACAACAATAGCACGAATCCCAGATTCGTACCACCCACAAGTTTTAATTTAAATGTTGTAGTCTAGTTCTTACGGGGCGTATCCGAGCGTGTCCATAACCTAGGACGAGGCTATTCGAATAGTTTTAACCTGCAGGGGTGTACCAATGTACCCACACTTGGACCACCTTTGCCAAGCACACTTCAAGGTATGCCCTGACTAAGTCCTACGAGACTTTTTCCAATATTGTGTATTAACTACGAGTAGCTCGTATGGATAAAAATCCATACGCTTACATGGTAAAGCCGAAAAGACAACTACCTTTGTGGGGTAAAGCTTTTCAGACAACTACCATGCTCCCAACACCATCCCTCCTGCGACCTCCTGCGACCCGGAGCCAATACACGCCAAAGTACTAGGTCAAGAGAGGTCCCATATACTCTAGTGTGGTTAGTACGCAAAATGCTCAGTACGGTGGCGCAAGTAACTCGGTCCTTAATCGACTGGGCACCATTCCGGTCACACCCAACAGATCACACCAAACATACCAAGCAGCCCAAGTCTAAATCATTTTTGTTTTCAGTTTTAGTTTTGCAAATAAACATAGCAGGAATGCTGAAACATAAAGTTATAGTAAATTTTGTGTGATCAAGGTTACCGACTAAGTCGATAACCGCCCATTTCTACCGATACTAAGCATGTCTAAGCAGTTGAAATCGTATCTACTAAGTGACAAGAGATCATCCAACGATCTCAAATCACAGCAAATAACCTAGGCTTAGGTAGTAGAGGATAATCATTTACTTACAGGATATGCAACTACGGATTTAACTAATCCAGTTAACACAAATTAAGCAATGCATACATACAGCTGAAACAAAATATTAGACTTTAAAATACTGGGATAAACATGATCAAACTGCTTGCCTGGCTGCTGCTGCTCAATAGGCTCAACCTGTTGCAGAGGATCACTCTTGATAGAACCAGAACCGTCGCAATCTAACGATCGAGCAAAAGCAACGAATAAGAACAAATAACACCGACAAAACTCAATCATTCAAAACCATCTAAAGAGCACAAAAAAAATTCACACAGCAGCTAGAACAAGGATTATCACAAATTTTAGAAACAGAGAACAATTCATTTGGATTTGTTATGAATTTTCTAGGAATTTTCTAAGCTAATAATACACATAAAGCACTAGTTAATTACTTAGCAAAATTTTAATATCAGAAACATAACTAAAACCTATTCTGATAATTAGCATATTAAAAATGAAAATTTACAAAATTGGTTTCACTGGATTTGGACAGTTATTGAAAGAGATATGAATTTTCTAATTTGGAAAATACAATAATACACCATTTAATCAACTATCAGATTTTTGATACAGAGACAAAGCTGAAACCAATTTTAGTAAATAGCACATTTAAAATGAAAATTAACAGAACTGGTTTCAAGCAATTTGGAGAAAAATTGAATTAGTTATAAATTTTCTAATTTTAATTGTATTAACAGCACCACAGAAAAAAATCAATTCAGAAATTCTAAAGGAGTTAAATCTTTTTCTACCGACACGCAGCTAGCCACAGACACTGACAGCGGGCCCGCGCGAGAAACGGCCGACCAGGTCAAACTTGACCCAGCCGAGAGGACCCACATGTCATGGACCCAAGGAACAAATTACGACCAGATTAAGACTTTTAAACGCGCTTAGCTCCGGAAGGGTCCACAAGTCAGTGGCACAAACTAAAAGATGATCAACGCTAAAGAAGGAGGATTAAACCTAAAGTTGCCGGCGGCTCACCGACGACCACGAGGACGGCGGCGCGGCCGCGCAACAAATCTAGCAAACCAGTAGGTCTTAGGGCGAATGGGTTATACCTACAGGTTCGCTGAGAGCTCGCGAACTTGATGACGGCGGTGCTGACCCAAGGAGATGCCGGCGATGAGCTGGCGATGAACGGAGGCGGAGAAGAAGGTGCGGCTTCCCCGGAGAGGGCGCCACAGACTTCTAGAAGACCTCGGAAAGTGAGCTTAATCTTCGCCTTGATCTCAGGAACGTGATGCCCAAGCTTACGACGACGAAGGAGAACGGAGGTGGTCGGAACTTAGGCGGCGGCGCTTCACCGAGCTTGGAGGAAAACTGGTCGAACGCCCTCCACGATGCACCAAAGACGACAACGAACCCAACATTAGACTTAGTGAAGCAACACGATCCTAAGGAACCAAACGCCGAAACATGATACTCACTAGAACGCCAGGAAGCTCGCGGGACCGAGATCACCGGAGGCGGAGACGACAAGACCACCCCTGGCGATTCACTAGACGACAAGGACCCGGGCTGGCAAAATGGGAGCGGCGACGAACGCGGATTACGGTGGTAAGGTGACTGGCTAGTGGGCGGCACTAAACACGGCGACGCTGCTCTCGGTTTCTTCTCCGGCCGAAATCAAGAACTGGTCGGAGAGGGTGATAGAGTGAAGGAAACGAGGAATGGGTGGGTGCGGTGAGATAATGAATACCTGGCGACACGCCACGACCGGACACGCGTCCACGAGGTGGCAGCGACGAGCTGCGTGGCACGCATGCGCGAGCGGCCGTGAGCTCCGGTGAGACGTGGAGACGACGAGGTCAGACCTGACAGGGATGGCCCACTCGTCAGTGAAAGAAGTGGAGCGGCGCGAGCCGGAGACAGGTGCGGTACAATGAGTTGGTCTGGCTTGATCAAGAAGATGTTGAACGATCGATCCAGAATGGACGGTTGAGATGAAAGGATGCAATCGGACTGGTCGATTGCTTCGGGCGCACGCTGACCGTACGATCTGCATCGGTCGGTCGACAGCCGACGGGCTCGCGCGGTGTAGCTAGTCAGAGCGACCGAGTCGAGTGGCGCAGTCGGACTCGAGCTCGAGTTGGGTTCGAGCCCGATAAACAGTGATTTCAGATTTGATTTCAAAAGGCTAAGCAGGTTTGGGGAATTTTTAGAGATAGCTCCCGAGCTCCAAAAATTCTGAAATTTTTATGGGAGCTTACAGGGATAGAGGAAAACCTTGTGAAATTTTTCCAGGAATTTTCATGCACTACATTTCCCCCAAGAAAATTCACAAGCTGCTGAGCTAGGGTTTGACCAGAATTCCAAACTGGTTTGACTTGGCCATTTGAAATAGCAACCAAAATCCAAAAATTGTGAAATTTTTCAGAGAGGTAGCTAGGATGGTCAAGATGATAGGAAAAATACTTGCAGAGGATGATCACAAGTTTAAGGTCAAGAATTTGTTGGCAACAATTTCCATTCACAAGAATTAAATCTTAGAAAATGGAAATTGTTTAGGGAAAATTCAGAAAACTTCCAAATGTTTTCATGAGGCATCAAAAGTTTTTATTTATCCTCATAATTTTACATTTGAAATACAAACCCTAACTTAGGGCTGTTATAGAGCGCAGAGGAGGAAATAATGCGCGGTGTTCTTTTAGCTCCCGAGTGTGCAGAACTAATGACACTCGGAGAGCATTTTTCCCTGTTGCTCTGGCCAAAGGTTCCCGAGTGTCAGATCGGACACTCGGGAACTGTTAATTTCCCGAGTGTTTTACTCTCTCCCCGAGTGTTTCATGAGGCACTTGGGAAGTTCCCAAGTGTATTATTCAAAACACTCGGGAAACTTCCGAGCACTCGGGAAATTAGACGATTCTGGTAGTGTAACCTTCTTCTGTTCGGTGAATGTCCCTCCACATGAAGAACTAACATAGACTAAGAGTCCAAGAAGGCCCAAATGCTTATTGCCGTTGTGGTGGACAGTACTGGAGATGCATCATCGTGTGAATTTTTCATTATGCAAGCTTACCAGTGATCCAAACAGTGATCAGACAGTCGTGACCAAGGGTATGGCTAGGATCTTTCCTGACGATCCCAAAGCATCCATCAGCCAATATCGACTTTCCCTAGCATTATAAGAAGCCCGACAAGACCCATACCCCGTTTCCTTGAAGGGTCACGACAGAGATTCCGGCAGGAATTATCCCTAACAAGCATCGTCCAGCATTTCATCAAGCCCGACCAAGCAACCTCGACGGGTAATGCCTGATGGTAGGGACCAAGTAGCCGGCCTATTTTTGTCCGAAAATCGGTCCTACCAGACGTACTGGCCCACGCTAGTAGAAATGCAAACCGGTTTCAAATATTTCAGCCCATTTTGAACTCAGCCCGATCCATTTCAGCCCATTTGGCCTGCTCTTTTCTTTGCCCTAGGTCTTGGTCTCTCCCTCTATCGGACCCTCGAGCGTAGAATACCCGAAGACCCTATGTGTATACTATACTAGTCCCATGATCGATGGCTAGTACATACATTCACAACCTTTGGTATTCGTACCTATACAATCACATCTAAAAGTAAAGCAAAATGTACTTAACTTAAGCGATTACAAGTCATTACAACAATGGCTCACCGGCCAAATAAAAGCAGTCATCAAAGCAAAATACAACAGCGAAAGAAGTAGTAATAGTAGCAAAAGTCCAGCAGCAGGCCCATCCGATCCCGCAGGCAACCGACAAGAAGAAGGTCTAGGTAGACTCGTCACCGAACCCTCTGGTTTCGGGTACAAAGAACTCGTCGTCAGGCGTCAGCCCATCTTCAATCTCTGAATAACATATTAAGCAAGATTGAGTACTTGTGTACTCAACAAGACTTGTAGTGTATCACAAAATTATATTAAATGCAAGGCTATCAAAGAATGAGGCTCTACTCTACAAGTTATTTTGCTCAAAGCCATTTCTATTTGTAATATTCATAAGTAGTAATTTGCAACAGAATTTGAAAAAGCAATTTAAATAAGTACAAGACAGTAGTAAAGAAACTGAATCAAATAATAACAACACCTGCAACCCTCCTCGCGTCACGAGCAAAAATTCATATTCAGTCATAGACATGGCACTGACAACAACTCGCAACCCTCCTCGGCTGCGAGCCACAATTCATGTTCAGCCATTGAAATGGCAGCTAAGTCAACAAATAAAAATCCCATGTCATTGCCTATGTTTTGTGACAAAATAGTTTTTGGAAAAAACAAAACTAAAGCCATACCAGCCACACTAAGCACACTCATGACTGCGAGAATGGCTATTTAAATAGATTTTTCACTCTGTAGAGGTGTACAACTTTACCCATAGTACGCGAATATTTCAGTTGCTTGGAACTCTCTATATCACTGCTCACTACGGTAGGTATGCAGTCTAGAGCTCGCAACATAGCCTTTACATCATCTAGTCCTATCCTTGCATTTAGCCTGTCGAATGTTTCCTTACTCGCCCGGATACCCTCCGTCGAGTAAGACCCTTACTTACCCGGATAACCTCCAGTAAGTGAGGGGCCCTCACTTTCCCAGATAACCTCTGTCAAGTGAGGCATTCGCCGTTATGTCAATACTAGAAATTGCTCGCAAACTACTGCCTACCTCTCATGCAAGGCTAGTTTTCGACAACTTAGTTAGCTACGACCATCCCACACTAGCACATATGGTTGTACGATTAGGTCTTAGTCCTAGATTTGCTGTTTCAGTCCTTAATCGACTATGGGCGAGGATCTCCACCCTAGCTAATAGTGAGTCACAATCCTCACTTTCTCAGAATACATAATAACTCACCCGTGTCTAAACATTAGGTTTTTCATTTCAATTTCATATAAAATAATAGAGGTACCCCCTCTAGATATTTTTCAAAATATCCAAATTCTCAAATTGTCGGACCCGGATTTCGTAATCCAGAATCCTCCGTGATAACACTGTGTTATTCCCTGGATCAGTAGCTAGCACTCACAGATACATCACTGAATCAATTCATACTTGGCGTAAAACCATACCATTCATTATTTAACACTTCAGAGTTTACATAGACTGCGCCGGGTCAGGTTTTACAATAAAGGTCGAACATGCCAAACTGAATACATTACAAAAGCAGAAGTGACAACGGAAGCAAAAGGGGTGAGAGCACATCTCTCCATAGGCAAGCGACTGGGGAAACCCGTGTGCGTCCGATATTAACCAAGGCTTGGATAATATTGGATGCACGCAAGTACCGACGGAGTCAGTTAGACTGGGGCGAGACTAGAACAGCTAACGTCTATACTATGCTTCATTATCTCCTAGTCCTCCGACTTCTGGATCCTCATAGTAGTCGTAATCTACAGGATTTCCTGCTTTTGAGGGTTTTATGGGAGAGAGCGAGGATGAGCACAACTTCCGTGCTCGCGAGCCAACACACAATACAAATAATATACATGCAAGGCTAAAACAAGGATGGCTCGGGTTCTTTTATTTGCTAAAGTAATATTTTCAATTATCATAATTACAAATTCCTATCACTTGGCATTTTAATCAAATTGTATTTTATTCAATAGAGTAATTTTGCAATATTTGTATCAGCAGAGGTTCCCTCCATCGGAAACTCGACCTGATGCTTATTTTGATTGGGGCTAACCCCATTATTAACACCACTGAGTCTGAAAACTCAGGCAAAATCCAATCTCAGGGCTAGATAAGCCCACCACATTTTTCATACCACCCACAAAGTTTTTGAAATAGAACTAACTCAAGTTAAGTTCCCATGTCCGCCTTTGACCGTAGGCACGGCTGTTTAAACAGTTTATAACTCTGCATAGGTTGTACACTTTACCCACAAGAGATGATTAACTCGTTGCCTTACATGATTCCTTGGTCATGTAGTCGAGAGGTCGTCACAATAACCTTTCTAAATATCTTGCCCTTTCCATCGTCTCACCCATATGGGGTTACGCCCATACGTTCGTGAGGGATGTTGTACCCGCAGCGCCTGGCATAGTTGAACTACCCACGACGATAGCAACTTCACCTTGTATCGGTGTCCTCGTCAAGCTGGATGTACTGCAAGCTTGCGTGTACCATTACTCTACCAGTGAGATGACTTTCAGGATTTGATAAATTTACTAAGCCAAGTCGCGGTTTGTTACAGACTTGTGGTTGTACTTGTTTTACACGGGAGGTCGTGACATGATTAAATCCTTAGGATTATCTAGGCGGTTCTTCCACATACCAAACACAAAATAACATTCATTGGGTTACATAGCACCCATTGTTATACCATCCACCTCTCCATCCACCCGGATAGTAACAGCAGTTATTAGAGTTTTGAGGAGTAAAACCAAATGACCACATTTATCTTAGTCATGGACCACCAATGATTACCCAAACCATTTTTATGTTTGAAGAGATGATGATTGGGACAGTTTAATGTCCCGGTACACAAGCAAGACAAGCATGTCGCTTAAGTACAACCTATAGCTAGTATTACCATATAGTTACTAGGGTGACAAAGATTAAGGGATTCAAGTTGTCAAGGATGGCATAATAAATAATTAATTATCAAATTGGTATATAACTACCTTATGCTTTAACATACATTTAATTAAGGAATTAAAGCATGCAATTTGCTATTTTTAAAAGAACATAATTTACATAAAATGTAGGCTCAATATTATCAAAGTATTGACTCGCCTTGGGTGAAGGCAGGAGGGTCTTGATAGTCTTGTTCTTGATCAACTTGGAGATCTCCGGTGTCTTCGAACACTACAGGCGAAGTCTTAGAAAAATAAACAACAAGCAACAAGAGCTAAAAAATACAAATGAAATAGCAAATGAACTTCAATTTAAACAAGACCTATGCCATTAGCAAGACCTTGAATTTACAAATTTTTAGAAATAGGTTTCACAATTTTTGGAGCTAGAATGAGGGAGATACAAATTTTAGAAGCCTTTCTTCTTAATTTAAAACAGAAAAGGAAAAGAAAAACAAACAAAAAAGAAAAATGACGGCAGCCCACGGGGCAAGATTTGGCCCGTCCCATTGCGTGGGCCGAAATAGGCATGCAGCGCTGGCGTGGCCCACGGGCGCGCCCTAAACCGGAGGCGGCTCGGGCCGGCGAAGGGAGGAATGGGGCGGCGGCGCACGGGGAGGGAAGGAGAGGGAGGCTCGGGGGAGCGACGACGACGGGGAGGGGAGGTGCGGCTAACGGTGGTGGTGACAGGGCTCACCGAGCGACGGTGACGACCAGAGGTAAGGGCTTCTTCAGCTTTCTTCTTCTTCCTCTCTTTGTTGTTCTTGTTCCTCGGCCTTCTTTTCTTGGGGAAGAAGGGGGGAGGAGAGGAAGGGAGGTGCCGGGCTTCTTTTAAAGGCGCCGAGGAAGGGAGGGAGCCGTTGGGGGCTCAGACGGGGGTGCGCACGGGTGATGGTGGTGCCACAGTGGCGCGTGTAGAAGAAGGGGGGCTTGGGCGGGCGTGCGCACGGTAGGTGGGACGAGGCAAGCGAGAGGATGGAGCAGAGAAAAGGCGTGGTGTAGGTGGCGGCAGAGGGAGCCAGGAGGAGCTAGAGGTGGCGCAGCGGCAAGGCATGCAATGGCGAGGGGCCCGGCGGTGGCGCGGAGTGCGGGAGGTAGGTCGCTACAGTGGGCATCTTGCTATGTGACCAGGCGAGCGCGGTGCTACTCTGGCACGCGTGCGTGCATGACGTAGCACGCGGTTGCGCGGCTCCAACTAATCGCAAGTGATGCACAAAGGGATAGGCGAGCAGGGCTACAGAGAGAGGGGGGGTCCGGGCAGCACTGATCCAAGGGAGAAGAAAAAGGAGGGTGTTACACAAATTAACATATTGTTCTTTTATCAGTTTTTCAGAAAATCTATCGTTCAAGTAGCAGTTGCGCGATAACCACACTCAAAATTTCCCAAATGACATTATATATTTTATAACCCATATTCTAAAGGCTACAACTATCGATTTCCCATTCATAACAATTTCATACAAAACATACACGCATGCATAATAGATTTTACAAAATAAAGTACAATAAGTAAAACACTGGAATAAACATGATCAAAGGAGCTGCTTGCCTTGCTCTTGTAGTTCTGTAAATATGGTTGATTGATCATCTAAATAATAACTCAAGCAATCACGTCTAATTCAAAAAGAGTCAGAAACGAATTAAATAACACAAAATAAATTTACCCGTGACCAAAATTAAATATTTTTACATATTCTAGTAGTTCATGATTTTAGATGAATTTATAAATAAATTTCATTTAATTTGGAGTTTTGTAGCGAAAGTTATTAAGGTTTTAATTCTGCTCGGTTTAGAAATTCCAAAGAAATTGAGAAATACGCTTTCTAACAGAGAAAGCGTAATCCCATGCATGCACAATTGAGGTTTACACTTTCTAGTGAGGAAAACGTATTCTCCTTAGAACTAAAAGCGTATTTTCCATTTTTCTTTTGATTTTCATTTAAATCGACAAGTGGGTCCTACTTGTCAGTGGCTTAGTTCACAGCCTAGCACGTAGACCAAGGGTCCATGCGCTCGGTCCACCGGTCCATGGACTAGAGCACACTGTGCACTTAAGCGGTGGGGCCCGCATGTCAACTACTCATTAGAAAATAACACTTCGGTTAAGATTTCTTTTAATTTATAGCTCGGTCCCACACGTTAGCGACTCATGCATTAACTAAGCAATCATTAAAATGTTACTTTGTCTTAATGACTGAGATTACGCACTTAATGACTGAGCTACAGTCGCTGTCACATTCAGACAGTGGAGGGCAACGTGATGGCGCTAGCGCCCGCGCTCATCGCCAGCGAGGTGGTGCTCAACGGTGCCAGGGAATGCCCAAAATGGGATCCCCGCATTCATGCGCATCTACTGGTACCAACGACGTGGCCAGAGATGGCCTGATGTGATGGCGCACCGGTGTTAAGTGGCGGCGTAGCTACGACAACATGCAAACGTGCAAATAAGTAGCACTCTGTCGACGATCGAGTCGTCGATCTTACGAAAAGAAAAGGAGAAAGTGACGTGGGAAATCCGGACTAACAATGGGACTGCTCTTTTATTAGTATGAACTTGGGATTACAGGGGATGCCTCCTGGATAGGCGATGAACTACTCCTGTTACACTGAGAACTCCACTTGTCGTCTTACAATGTCAGACTAAAAACACGAAACTAAGATCTATGCTTCAGTCTGTCTGTCTCCCGTTGTGTTGTTGCCTCTCGTTGTGTTCTTTTTCTGCTCCGTCCATACTACATCTTTAAATAGCCTTTGAAGAGGTGGCAGTTACTTCCGTAGAAGACGCCTGGTGTGAAACGTCGCGTCTGGTCGGAGCTAAGTGACGGTTGATAAAGGATCAACCGTTCGGCGGTTATATGCTTATGAGATATATAACCGCAGGGTAGTTATTCATCAGTGCTTTAGGATAAGAAACATCGTGTAGTATGGAATATGCACGTGTCCTATTCATCACAAGTAGGGAATATAGTTGGAATCAACTTCAACTATCAGTTCATACATTTTTACGAGCAGATCTCCTGGTCGGGAGCTTGGCATAGGCCTTCGTCCGACCAGGGTACCCATTGTGTAACCTCTGGAATTGCTACGACCAGTGAGGTCGTGCACCTCAGGGGTTATGACCACGAAGTCGTATGGTCTATTATGTATTAAAGATAATACATAGAGGTTTTAATCCTCGTCAGCTACCCCCCGAACTTTAAATGAATAAGTCGTGTGAACGCTTTTCCTTCTGATGAAGTTATATCAGACCGAAGCTCTTTAAATGCAACGACATTTGAAGCGGTTTATATTCATCTTAAAGTTGAGAACTTGCCTTGGGGATCGAAGAGTTTTTTTGTCCGTTGGACTTTTTGGGTAACTCCCGATAGCAGTTAGAAATTCTGAAGCTTATAAAACCCCCTTTGTAGACTTAGGGTATTTCTACTTCCTACTTTCCTTCTTCATCCCTCAAGTAAAAATCGCCTCCGACCTCCTTTCCTTTCCCTATCAAGAGAGAATCGACCATGTCGGACCAAATTACTAACTGGTCGGTCTCCGACTTGAGCGAGAAGAAATTGGAGAGCCTAGAGAAGATTGGGATGCTTCCCAGCAAGAGTCTGATTTCCTGGAGATCAGCGGCTGGAGAACATTCCCCGAGTAATGAAGACGGAGAAATTTTGGTTTTTCTTGCGTACATCGAATGCAGATTTAGGCTACCAATTCACTCCTTCCTTCCCCGTGTTTTGGAGTATTATGGAGTCGAATTGGTGAATCTTGCTTCTAATGCTATCGCCAATCTCAGCATCTTCATCTATCTCTGCGAAGAGTACTTAGGGATTCCCGCAGATCTGGATCTATTCAAGTACTACTACAGGATGACGAAGTCTGGGAAGACAATCGGGGCGCTTGGAGAGTGCACCTTGCGCCTCCATGACGGAAAAGCCGATGAGTACATCTTCATGTACTCGAAATCTTCATGGTCGTCGTGGAAGAAAAGCTGGTTCTACATTACGGTCACGAAGGAAGACAGTCTTTATTATTTTGGCAAGAAGGCGGTCGAGAATCCGAGATGGCGCTCCTCCTCGGAAAAGGAGGGAAAGATAAAGAGATGGGCCGAAGCTATAAAGCTTCTTAGTGTCAAGGGTCTCACATCCTGGCACGTAGTGAAGGATTTTTCCATGCCCCGGGTTAGTCCTTTGAAAGCCCGTACATACCAGATGCTCTGGTATATCGGTCGTGATGATACGACCAGAGATTCCAAAGAGGGTAAGCCATGAGGGATTCCAACCAATTTGTCTATATCAGTTGATTACTTCTGTATTCTTAAGTCCTCTCCTTTTTTTTTACCCTTACAGCTTTATCTTCCGATGAGATTAGAAGCTGGATCAAAATGATCTGCGCCGGAGAGCCTGGCGATAAGGCTAGTTTTCCTCGAATCCTAGCGGTTGTTTCCGCCAAAGAGAGGATCGAGAGACTTAAGGTGAGTTTATCAACTGTGATGTCTTTTCTTTTGATTTGCCGTTCATATTATTTCTGATCAGTATACCATAAATCCTCTTTGATGTATAGTCGGTCGGGTTGAAGATCAATGAGGCCACTGAAAGATGTGAGCCAATTGATGATCCGACCACCCCTACGACCATACAGGATGTCAGCCTTCCAGAGGTAGGTAGCCGAACATAAATAATATTCGGAAAAATGATTTTCATCGCCTAATTATCTTTGATGATGTATTTAGGCGGTTGTCGTATCTCCCAGCAAGGTCGCTCAAGACCCACCAGTAGCTTTTGAAGCTACTGCTTTGGAGGTCGACGAATCTACACCCACTGATCCAGCGATCAGGGACCTTATTCTTGACCAACTGGTCGCGTATATTGCTTCCGATTTTTGATCAGTGGATGTGCAGGATGTAGTTACCCCCACCGGTTCAGAACCGGTGAAGTCAATTGAGAAGAAGAGGAAGGCTAGCGCAACGGATTTTACTTCGATGCGTTACAAGGTTAAACTCAAAAAATCGACCAGGTATATATTAAATGAAGAGGTAGTATATATACATACCTTGGATATTTTCGATGTATTGAGACCCTCATCTTCCGTACCTTCTCTCTTTTTTGTAGATCTTCTGGTATTCCAGTCGTTTCCGACCAGAACACCCCTCAGGAAAAAATTCCTGGGGAAGAGGTGGTCGTGGAGGTCCCAGAGCAGGATATCCCTCCGGAAAAGGCTGGAGAGGACAGAGTGGCTGTAGAAGCCCCTAGAAGGTTCCAGTACCGCCGACTGCTCAGGATCCTTTAGTAATCCTTACTCCTTCCCCAGAGGTAGTCATCCCCAGAGATCCTCAACAGGTTCCACCTCCTCTTGGGAATACTTCCTCAGGCTAACAAGTTCCCTTTTTCCCCTCGATTTATCGAGGATAAGGAACTTGACGAGGCCTGGGGGAAGATATTGGACCGTCAAGTTGAGATGGGTCCAGATATGATTTTTGCCAATTATAATGACGTGGCAATCAAGGTTAGTGTTCTACGACCATTGTCATAGCTTTTTCTTTTGAAGTTTCCTTAAAAACTTACAAAGGAATTATTTTTATAGCACCTGGTCGAGAACTATGCTGTGGTCGGAGGACTGACCCAGCGAATAAAGAATCTGGTCCTTAACTAAATTTTCTCTTTCTATCATGTTTGACAGATTTAGAGAAAATTAAAGAAGAAGTCGTGGCTAAGGAAGCCATGATAATAAAACTTAATGCAGAAAATCAAAATAAAGACCAGTCGATCGAGCATGCGATGACCAGACAGAAGGAAGTTTTTGACCCTTGCGAGCAGAAAATCAAAGGTAACTGGTCGTAGACTTAACCAGTATTCCCCGACTCCAATTTAAAGAGTATGTTAACTTCTTTTTAATCCACTCGTGCAGAAAAAACTCAAGCACTTGAACGAGCAGAAAAGACTCTCGAGTTTGAGCGTGGCCAAAAGGCAGCCCTTGTATATAGCCTTGATGAAAAAATCATGGTTTTTAACAAAATGATCTTTGATATGGGATCAGGATCAAGCTTGCCTACTAAGAGATCCAACGGAAAAGATGTACTATCTTAGCCAACTTCTGGAAGATCTCAAAGGCCTGCTCAAAACTATGAGGGAAAACCATACCCAAACAATGAAGGAAGCTATCGTGAATGGAGTGAGTGTTGCCTTAACAAATTTGAAGGCTTCCGACCCCTTTATTAGTCTTAGAGCTGTTGAAGAGGACTTCGACTGCTCCGAAGATGAAGCAACAAGACTTCTCGAGGAAGTAAAGACTCTCAGAGAGAAGGCTGCGGAGGAAATGGAAGTCGGATCTCCATCACATAGTGACCAGTCTGGTGGTTCCAACAAGTAGACGGATGTAATATTTAGACTGTGTAAATAAAACTTACCTTTTATCATCAACAAAGTTCTTGTTTTGTCTTATCGATGTTATTAAATACTCATGTATCTCCTAGCCCTCGACTGCTTATTTTAGTAGATGAACTTTACTAAAGAAGCAGTAGATTAAGAAATTGAGTAATAACAACGACCACGGTATAAGTGCTGATAATGTTTGTAACAATGATCTAGTGAATACTAGGGAATCATGTGGTCGGAATCAGCTGATGATTGCGACTAGTGTAGATCATGTCCATTATCGAATCACTGTGAGATACCACTTATAGTCTGAAGATATAACAAAACTGGCTTTGATGATAAGAAAATATGCAAAAAATGTATGCAAAAAAGGAAAGGATAAGTACCTTTGTTTATATAAATTATTCGAAACTGGTCGTAATGAATTTCGAGAAGTAAAGATTTGTAAAATATTTCGCAAAACGTGCTCATGCTTAAGTCCGACTGGCAGCGAGGATCGTAGGAAAAAGACCATCGCTGGGAAGCTCCTTCCAGTGGGCAGGACCACGTGCAGAGAGGAGATACTTCGACTAGGAGGCTTTCCTTGTCCTGACCAGTAGCCAAACTCGAGTAGAACAGATTGTTGAAATAAAGTACCCATCTTTGAATTCTCAAAATAAGAAAACCATATATTGTCGGAGTTGTATTCCATATACTCGGATATTTCTTTAAGAAAAGAGTATGTGGTCGTGCGTGTGTATCATTGAAGCAATGATCACAACTAAGACCGGTGTGGCATTTGACACTTAAGTCATCAGCAATGAGTAATGGAGATCCCTGTTAATTTTTGTAAAGGGATATCGAAGAGAATGAGTGTCTTCTCCGACCAATCATCAACAATAATGGTATATGACCATTATCAACGAATAATAATTATAAACAACCGTACTTATCGTTGAAAAGGAAATGCATCTTTATTGAAACATGAAATGAAATAAATACAAAAAATTTTACAAAGAACTTACGCAATTGATCAATATTCCAAGAATTAGAAAAATTTGCCCATCCGACATAGCTAATCGTACCGACCCCGGTCGGGTTACTTCGACCACAGTGTATGGACCTTCCCATTTGGGTGAAAGTTTATTGCGATTCGCTTGGTTCTGAATTTTTCTAAGAACCAGATTGCCCACGGCTAGGCTGCGAGGTTGCACCTTACGGCTGTGGTACCGACGCATGGCTTGTTGGTAGATTGCTGATCGTATCAAAGCTTGATTTCGTCGTTCTTCAAGGAAATTGATGTCATCAAGTCGTCGTTCACACTGATCACTTTCGGAAAAGCAATCGGTTCGAGCAGAACCAATTTTTAGTTCTGCTGGAAGCATGGCTTCAGCCCCGTAGACTAAAAAGAATGGCGTTTCACCGGTCGCACGACTAGTTGTGGTACGAACGGCCCATAATACAGAAGGAAGTTCTTGAACCCAAGCCCCTGACCGCGTTAACAACTGGTCGAAAACTCATCGTTTGATTCCTTGCATTATGATACCATTGGCTCGCTCAACTGCTCCATTGCTCTGCGGATGAGCGACAAAAGGGTAATGTATCTTGATACCTAGGTCTTCACAGAATTCTTGAAAATTACTGCTTGAAAACTGGGTGCCGTTATCCGTGATGATACGATTGGGCACACCAAATCGTGTGATCACGCTTTTTGTGAGAAACTACTTTGCGGTCTCAGTTGTAATTTTCACAACTGGCTCGGCTTCGATCTATTTAGTAAACGTGTCAATCATGACGAAAAGGAACTCAAAGCCCCCGGGTGCTCTCGGGAAAGGTCCCAGAATGTCTAGACCCAGGTTGCGAAAGGCCAAGAAAGAGGAATTATTTGCAAAGCTTGGGACGGCTGATGTATTTGTGAGCTATGAAACTGACATTGTACGCACTTCGTCACGAGCTCTTTGCATCATGAAGGGCAGTTGGCCAGTAGTATCCTTGCCTAAAGTCTTTACCGACAAACATTCTGTAGGAATGATGAGCTCCACAGACTCCTCCATGAATTTTGGTTAGCAATTTTATGCCATCCGAGTGAGATATGCATCTCATCAACACTCCATGAGATCCTCGCTTGTACAAGGTACGTTTAATTAGAGTGTATGATTTGGCTTTTCGTGCTATACGATCAGCCTTTACATCATCTTCTGGAATTAGGTCATGCTGAAGATAATTGTAGATCGATGTCATCCAATCTCTACCTTGATCGTGACAGCACCAACCATCATCGACCTATGGAGCATCCATGTTTGCAGAATCAAGGTGTGCAACCTCCTTGCAAACATCTACGTCCTCGGAAGGCTCGACCACCGAGGGTGAATCGAGTTTCTCGAGAAAAACTCCGGGTGGGACGGATGCCCTTGTAGAAGCCATCTGTGCCAACTGGGTTGCCAGAAAGTTTTCCTTTCTAGGAATGTGTTGGATATGAAAACCAAAGAAGTGCTTTTCAAGTTTCCGTCCTTCCGCCAGATATGACGACATCTTGGTACTAGAGCTTTGATACTCTTTCCCTACTTGATTCGCTACTAGTTGAGAATCGCCTTTCACTCGCAATCTGCGAATCCCGAGCGAACGAGCTACTCGAAGTGCTGCCAGCAAACCTTCGTATTCTGCCACATTGTTATTAGCAGGAAAGTTTAACTGGATGGCATATGTTCGCCAGTAGGGGAAATCAAGACGACCCCAGCCCCCGAGCTGTCAAGCATCAAGGAACCGTCAAAGTACATTGTCCACTCGTGGTGGTATTCAAACTCGGGCCCTTGGGTGGGTTCAGGGTTTGTCCATTTGGCTATCGCCTGGGACTTGATTGCTGTTCGTGGGACAAAATGGAGGTCGAACGCCCCAAGCTCAACCGCCCATTTTGCTATTCGTCCTGATGACTCCCTGTTTCCTAGGACTTGACCAAGGGGATATCCAGTTGGTACGACCACTTTATGGGCCTGAAAATAATGTCTTAGTTTCCTTGAAGCCATAAGGAGACCATAGAGCAATTTTTGTACCTACGGATATCTTTCTTTTGGTCCATGTAAGACTTCGCTTACGTAATATATTGGTCGTCGGATACGGTCACGTTCTACGACCAGCACACCGCTAACTGTTTGTGATGTTGCAGCCACGTAGATTAGCAATGTCTCTCCCAATCTTGGAGAAACTAAGATTGGTGGATTCGTAAGGTACCATTTAAATTCTTCGAAGGCGTTGCTTACCTCTTCAGTCCACTCGAAACTTCCATGTTTCCAGAGAAGTTTGAAGAAAGGTAGTCCTTTTTTGCCTAACCGAGCTATGAAACGACTTAGCGCTGCCATACAACCGGTTAGCTTCTGGACCTCCTTTTTTGTGGTCGGGGAACGCATCTGATCGATAGTAGCTATTTTCACTGGGTTTGCTTCAATTCCTCTAGCCGAAACTAGGAATCCGAGAAGCTTTCCAGATGAAACTCCGAATGCACATTTCTCCGGATTTAACTTAAGGTTATGGCGTCTTAAATTATTGAAAGTCTCCTGTAGATCTGGAATGTGATCGCCAGCGTTGATGCTTTTTACGACCAGATCATCAACATAGGTTTCGAGATTCCGACCTATCTGTGGACTAAACGTTTTCTGCATCAACCTTTGGAATGTTGTACCAGCATTTTTGAGACCAAATGGCATTTTTACATAACAGTAAGTACCATATGGAGTGATGAAGGAAGTTTTCTCTTCATCCTTTTTACTCATACTAATCTGGTGGTACCCTGAGTAAGCATCTAAAAAACTTAACAACTCACACCCGGAAGTAGAGTCTACAAGTTGATCAATGCGAGGAAGGGGAAAATCGTCCTTCGGACAAGCTTTATTAAGATATGTAAAGTCAATACACATTCGCCATTTTCCATTGGCTTTTCTAACCATTACAGGATTGGCGAGCCACTCTAGGTGGTCGACCTCACGAAAGAACCCAGCCTTGAGAAGCTTGTCGATCTCCGACTGGATTGCTTCTTTCCGATCAGATGCGAAACGCCTTAGCTTCTGCTTGACCGGTTTTTTATCAGGTTGAAGAGCTAGCCTATGCTCGATCACCTCCCTAGGGACTCCCGGCATATCGGATGCCTGCCAGGCGAATACATCCTGATTTGCTCGGAGGAAGGAGACGAGCGACTCTTCCTATTTAGGGTTGAGTCTTGCCCCGACCAGTATCTTGGCACCCTCTGGAGAAGCGCTTTCGCCGAGTTGTACCTCTTTTATCTGGTCGGAAAGCTTTGGTGCCATCTTTGGCCTCGAGTGTTTGACCTGCATGGTAGCGGTGTTAGTTCCTCTGGTCGAAAGTTCGTCGACCAGTTCTAAACATTTTTGATCGCATGCGTAGGTGATTTTCTGATCACCTCGAACCGTGATAACACCCTTTGGTCTCGGCATTTTCAAACTCTGATAGCCGTAATGCGTGGCTATCAGGAATTTTGCTAAAGCTGGACAACCAAGGATTGCATTATATGTGGTTTCGAAATTTACCACATCAAATGAAATTTTTTCTGTCCGGAAGTTGTCGGGTTTTCCGAACGTAACCAGTAGGGATAAGTGCCCTATTGGCTTAGCGGTAGATCCAGGAACTATGCCATGGAAGGCATATTTCACAGGTTTTACCTTAGATTTGGGAATCTGCATGTCCTCCAAAGCGCTTGCAAATAAAATATTCAAAGAACTACCCCCATCTATCAAGACCCGATTAACCTTGCAGTTATTAATAGTAGGCTCAACGACAATTGGGAACCTACCTGGTCGAGTTGAAGGAATAGGGCAGTCTTCTTTGCTGAAGGAGATTATCGTTTCCGACCACCTTGAAGGTTTAAAGGCGATCGGGGCTTCGGTAAGGTTGACTTCTCACTCCATGGCCTTCAGGTGATGTATGGATTCGTATGAAGAAGATCCACCGAAGATCACATCGACAGTATGCTAAGGTTCTTGATACTCCATCTCTTCGTCACCGTCTTTGTCCTTCTTGGACCTTGTCTCCCCGAGCTCTTGTATTGATGGGAGTGGACCTTTACCTGCATAATAATCTTCCAGTTTCTTTTGCCAAGCACGACAATTGCGCAAGTCGTGTCCTGCTTGCTGATGAAGAGGACACCACTTCTTATTTTTCTTGTACTCATTGGTCGGAGCTTTGGCCTTGCCATGACCAGAATAATCTTTTCTTCCCTTGATGAATTTTTCAGGAACAGCAAGGACCTCCTTATCGTTGGTTTCGCCGTGTTTCTTTTTCTTGGGAGCCTTCTTTTGTTTCTTTTCTGTCCTATCTAAGCCGGTTTGGGGGATTTTATCTTTTCGATCAATGGCTTCGTTCTACTCAACCGCTTCGCTGACCGTCGCGTACATGTCAGCCATGTCAAAAAGCTCGATGGTTGTTCGTGGGGGATGTATAGCTAAATCCTACGTAAACCTTCGATTTCTTAATCCCGCCTTAAAGGTTTGGATAACAGAAGATTCTTCAACCTCCGGTATTGAGTTACGAACTTGGCTAAATCTTTTGACGTACTATCGGAGAGTCACATCATATTTTTGCCGTATTGTGTGGAGGTCATCCTCTTTCCCAGTACGATCATACGTACCCTGGAAATTTGCAATCAGAAGGTCGCAAAGTTGCTCCCAAGTATACACAGACCCGACCGGTAGGTTAAGCAACCATGATCGAGCTGATCCTTCTAATACCGTAGGAAGATAGTTAGCCATTATATTTTCGTCACCGTCAGCGGCTCTAATAGCAGTGGTGTATATCTGGAGAAATTCCAAAGGATTTTGGGTTCCATTGAATTTATCCAAATTGGCCGGTCGGAACCTATTTGGCCAACTCACAACTTGGAGCCCTACAGAGAAGGCCCGACAACCTGTGATAGCTTCGTGGTGCCTTCTTTGAAAAGGTGCCGGATTATAATCAGTCAGAGACCGGTTCCTAGGACCAGGTTGTTGGTGCTCCGGTATCCCGATTCGGTCGTGGATGTTACGAGAACGCCTCCGACCGCTTGCCCAGTTTAGGTGATATCGAAGATCACTAGATCCAAGCGGTTGCTCTTCTCGACGAAGTGAGGGTGAGGATTCCTGAAACAGTCTTCTCCCCTCATGACTTGTTAGTCGGAATCATCGAGGTGGTCTTGGTATTGGTAGGTCTTCAACTCGACCATGTTGGCCCCTGCTTCGGGAAGAATACTGCGACGAAGTCATGGTCTGACCTTGCGAGTGCCTTCGTTCCCGATATGCTTCTATGCGCTGCATAGTCTGTTGAATAATCTCCGATACCTGACCTATAAGTTGAACAAAACCTGGAGTCTCTGCCAAAACAGGATCAGAAGTATTTAGCATATCTCTAACTCGCTGCGCAGTTTTGTATTGTTCGAAGGTCTCACGGGGTTCTCGCCGTAAGAGGGTGTCCGTGGCTCGAATCCCGACGCCGGCCGGTCTTGCTTGGTCCCTTACATTGGTTGGGGTAGGAACAGGCGAATTAACTGATGAACGTCCACCAGTTCCGTTACCTCTAGCATTTGGTGATTGACCGCTCGCGCCATCTCCATTATTATGTGGTGGAGAGGCAACGTATCGAGGACCGTACACGGTATTTTGATCTGTATCTCTGATTGTATTGACCTCGTGCTTCCAGCAGTGATCCTTCGATGAGCTTCCGTCGTAATCGATGGAGAGCCTTTCAGATCTTATGCGAGAAGTTTCCATGATGGAGAGTGGTCGGTGATCAGCACTTCCTGAGGTCTTCGTAAGGGTCTCAACCTGATCCGGCAAACTGTCGATCGTATGCTGAGCCTTATTATCCCTACTTGGTTTATAACCAGTGGGGGTTTCATTGACACCGTCACCAGGTGTCGTTTGGCTCCTGGAATTGCTAGAAGCCGTCGGTGAGTACCTATTAACCATGATCGCATCAAGGGTATATTGAACCTCGAGTTGCTATGTTGAGTTTTCGTCACCTTTTTTGCCGGTCGAAAAGCCCGGGCTTGCTGAGGCTTTCGGATGCTCCGAACTGGTCGAAAGCGCTTCCTCTAGAACTACCGCCGATCGTAGCGGCGTATCCTCATCCATCCGGTCGACCTCGCTAATCTCTGCGATGGGCGAACCGATGGAGGAGGAAGATGATGAAGAGATTCCATTTTCCTCCATGGCACGCATGCATGTGTCCATGTCGAGGTTGGAGTAGTCCGCCAAGTCGAACCAGTTTTCTTTATCCCAACTTCTCGACATAACCGCATGAGCGATTACGAAAGGGGAATGTACAAAGATTTGATGAGCAAAGTAATTCTTCCAAGATTCCACGCCACACTCCCCATGGACGGCGCCATCTGTTGACGATCGAGTCGTGTCGATCTTACAAAACGAAAAGGAGAAAGTGACGTGGGAAACCTAGAGTAACAATGGGACTTCTCTTTTATTAGTATGAACTGGGGATTACAGGGGATGCCTCCTGGATAGGCGATGAACTACTCCTGTTACACTGAGAACTCTACTTGTTGTCTTACAATGTTAGACTAAAAACACGAAACTAAGATCTATGCTTCACCGCATGCATCTCCCGTTGTCAGTTGTTGCCTCTCGTTGTGTTCTTTTTCTGCTCCGTCCATACTCCATCTTTAAATAGCCTTTGAAGAGGTGGCAGTTACTTCCGTAGAAGACGCCTGGTGTGAAATGTCGCGTCTGGTCGGAGCTAAGTGACGGTTGATAAAGGATCAACCGTTCAACGGTTATATGCTTATGAGATATATAACCGCAGGGTAGTTATTCATGAGTGCTTTAGGATAAGAAACGTCGTGTGGTATGGAATATGTGTGTGTCCCATTCATCACACGGTAGGGAATATAGTTGGAATCAACTTCAACTATTAGTTCATACCTTTTTACGAGCAGTTCTCCTGGTCGGGAGCTGGACACAGGCCTTCGTTTGACCAGGGTACCCATTGTGTAACCTCTGGAATTGCTACGACCAGTGAGGTCGTGCACCTCAGGGGTTATGACCACGAAGTCGTATGGTCTATTATGTATTAAAGATAACACATAGAGGTTTTAATCCTCGTCGGCTAGCCCCCGAACTTTAAATGAATAAGTCGTGTGAACGCTTTTCCTTCTCATGAAGTTATATCAGACCGACGCTGAGGCGGCGAGGTAAGCTCCACGTGGGGAAAACGATCAGCTGAAGGAGGAAGCTCAGTGATGGTTGGGGAAGCTTGAAGGTGCTCCTAAGATGCTCCTGATGTGAAGAATAGGCTCAGTGTTCACCGGAGAAGAAGTAGCGGTGTAGGCGGCGGTGTCTGCCAGAGACGAAGAAGAAGCCTAAATTCGACATCTCCTGTGGATCAAAAGTAAAATCAAGTGAGGGGAAAGGATCAAGGATCTATGGAATGTGATATGACACAAGAGGAGTGACAAGAAACCCTTCTGATCGGCGATAATGGTGGTGGTAGCACACGGCCGAAACTGAGCTCAAGCTCTGAGGGTGGTTGAGCTCGATTGAGTGGAGGAGAATGGGAGGGGAGGTGCGCACTGGCGAGGAAAGAAGAAAACGGAGCTCAGGGCGGGCTTTTATAGACGGAGTAGTGGAGTAGAGTGAGGAAGAAACTCGGGCAACCACGGGCATAGTGGCAGAGCTCTTGGCGACGTACGGGCAGAAGTGGGCACAGCCGGGGCAGGGATGGGCGCAGAGTGATGGTGAGGTGATGGGGTAGGTTGGCCGGTGGAGAAAAACGGTGGAGGTGAAGAAAACTATGGGTGGTTCAACGATGTGCTCGCGGTGTGCACTAGCGCTCAGCCAGGTGAGGTGGACAAAGATGCCTGCCAGTGGGGCCCACTTGCAGGAGAGAGAGAGGGGGAGGGAGAGTTAGGTTTAGGATTTTAAGTTTTTTGGCCGATTTATTACCCGAATTTATTTACTGGTCAAATGAAGTTCAAATTTAATGGAAATTTTTGTGAGAGCTTGTAACCTGATATGGTTTCTCCTGTAAATATTTTAGAGGTTAATACCGTCTGTGAATTTCTCTAAAATTCATGTAATTTTCTGTTTTTATGTTTTGTATTTGTTTTTCTTAACAAGTTTTCGCATAAATCTTTTGGTGAATAGTTCATGGGATATTATGCCCAAAACAATTCTCACATTTCATCACCCTATCACCTGTCTAAGTCAAAACATAGTACCCACGGCCCAAATATTCCACAATAAATAGATTCAAAGATGTGAACACATTCCTCAAATTTCAACATAATTCAATGCACCTTGGCCGATGGGCTAGCTCCATCAACCACTTTTGACTACAACTACTAGCATGGCTAAGCAATTGATCTATCCTACAACAGAAATTCCCATATATACATATATCCTAGGCGACAACTGAATAAGGCGATATCAACATTCAAGGAAGGTATTGCAACAATTAGGAAATTAACTACTTCTGCCCACGAACATACTTTCCAAATAGCATGCAATAGCTAGATTGAAATCAACATAAACTTTTAAAAACCAGTAGGAGCAACATGATCAAAGGGGGGTGCTCGCCTTAGCTGGTACCACTCTCGATTACCCTCAGGTTGAACTCACGAATTCGTCGGGATCGTTGAAAACCTATCGAAAGAACGATATTGCAATAAACACCAAATAAAGCTGAAAAATTCAAAATATTCAAAATTGCATGAAAAATTCACAGTTGGTATATTATGATTTGAGATGAATTTAGGTGAAATAATTATTTCAATCGGAGTTCATATGGGAATGTTATAGCCTTTCGAAAATCTGTCGGGACGAAAAAGCTGAAAAATCAGCTTGTTGTTGCTTTAGTCCGAAATTAATTGTTTTCACGAAAATTTTCAGTATAGTGGTGGGGACAAAAACAACATGGTCTGAAAGAGAATAAAATTTTATGAACAACCTAATTGGATTCATCTCATTTGGAGTTCATATGAATTTTAAAAATTAATTGTATTTTCAGCGTAAACATAATTCTTTTCTGAATTTTCTACCACGTTGAATACTTTTTATACGCAGGTTGATCTAGCCTCTATCAATGACAGATGGGGCCTATGTATTTTATTTTATTTTCATTTATTTCCTAAAGGAAAACATCTACTAAAGCATAACAAAGTAGTAAATCCAACAAATAATGCCTGGACTCACGATCTTCCATCCATACATTAACTATGCTCCATATCAACTGCTCCCTCCGTTCAAAAATGTACGACGTTTTAGAAAGTGTGTAGTCAAACTTCTCTAACTTTGACCTTTGACTAATAATATGTGAAACACTATTTAGATTGGACATGAGATAATAATATCATTATATTTGTCTTGATAAATATTTTCATAATATAATGATTTTGTCAACTTTTACTAACAAAATCATATGAAAAGTAATGGTCAATGTTAGATATTGGAGACCGTGCTGATATCCAAAACGTCATATATTCTTAAATAGAGGCACTACCGGACACAGCCCCTTTGCCGAGTGCAAAAATCTTTGCCGAGTGCCAAATATCGGGCACTCGGTAAAGAGATATTTTTCGAGCGCGACACTCCGCAACGAACAACACTCGGCAAATCCTCTTTGCGAGTGCCATGCACTCGGCAAATATTAACACTCGGTACATTCAACCTTTGCCGAGTACCTGGCACTCGGCAAAGGGGGCACTCGGCAAAGTCGGCCTGAGGTAACGGTTGCCGCCCGACGTCAAATTTTGCCGAGCGCCGGCCGTTTGGCACTCGGCAAAATAAATCTTTGCCGAGTGTCGTCTGCGTGGCACTCGGCAAAGACCCTTTGCGAGTGCGATCCCCGCACTCGGCAAAGAATTTGTTTTATTTTTTTGGCCTCCAAATTTTTACAAACACCCTACTACAGAGATCGTGTACTCTATGTTATGATTTGGTACATTTTTGTGGTTTTTGTTATACTTAGTTAATTTATTTCATTTACTATAATTATTTCGAAAAATGCAAATTTGAACTGCACGTGCATCGAATAATGGAATTTAATGATTCAAAAAATGATAGTCATGTTATTGAGTGTAGTGTGAGGCCGTATCCAGGAACAGACCCGAAATTTCGGACATCTTGTAGACGAAACATGACCGTGAACTTGCGAGCGAAGTGTTTTTAAATTCTATAAAAAGCAAACAAAGTCCGAAAATTATGAAACTTGTGGAGATGTCATGATATCATATGTGGAGGCTGTGATAAAATTTTGAGAAGGTTTCGTGCACGTTGTCACGTACGATGCTTTCAAACCAGGACATCTCCAGTTACATGAATAAATGGGCAATATTATCACAAGTTCAAAACAGTTGAATTTGCTTTATTTGGAGTTTCCAAGATTTAGTTATTGATTTCTAAAGTTATCAGCATTAATAGTACAAAAATAATCCCTTTTAGGATCATTTCCCTCAAACCATAGTTTCGTGATGAGGTAAGTTTGAAACCATTTTGATAATTAAATTCATTTGAAATAGAAATTACCGAACCGATTTCACTGCTTTTTGAGTTTCCAAGAATTACTTATGAATTTTGAAGTTATCAACCCTTTTCTATTGTAAAATAATAGGATTAATGACTCATTTTCCAAAATAAAGCTCTCATTCATGGGACAGGGTTGAAACCAATTTTAATATAAATTTCATTCAAAATAAAAATTTCAGTGGTCTCACTCATTTTGGAGTTGAGGTGATGTAGTTATGCATTTTAGAAGTTATACATATTTTTCGGTGTGCAAGTAATTGGTTTTCGGATTTTATAAATCATTTGCTCTTTTTCTCACCGGCCACGCTAGCGCAGATCCTTGACCGGTGGGGTCGATGAACAGTTCATTTTTCATTTAAACTTGATTTGGTTCTTAACCGACAGGTGGGACCTACGTGTCATAGAGACGGTCTATGACATAGTGCATGGACCGTGAGTCTGCGGCTGGTTCATAAGGTCTATGACTATGCACTTAACTCTCGGGCCCACATGTCAAACTCAGATTTTAAACCATTATTTTGGTTCGTTTACTGTTCTTGGTCCCACATGTCTGTGTCTCAATCTTTACTTCAGATAGTCATTAAATACTTAAGTGATGATTAGCCATAATGACCCGGATTTAAGCCCTAATGGCGAGGCTACGATTGTCGACATCGACAATACCGCGCGGCGCTCACCGGAGCCTTGCCGGCGATTCCGGCCACGATAGCTCAAGCCAAAGGCATGAACGGGCTCACAATAAGCTTGCGCACCTAAAGGCAGTGGTTTCGACGGCGGAGGTGGTCTAGACCACCGGCTAGCCGGAGTGGAGCGGCAGTGAGCACGCGGCAAAAGTGCATGCAGTGCATTGGTGGTGCCTCGAGCAAACTAAAGCGTGCAAGAGCTAGCTAAGGGTTCCTTGAAGCTTACCGTAGAAGAAAAGGCCGAGAAAGCTCGGCGAGGTGTCGATCCACGGTAATGGCGGCGACGGTGATGCGGCTCACGAGGAGGACTACCCAAGGAGAACGAAGTTACCGATTGAGAAAGCTTGAGCGAGGCCAGAGATGGTCACCAAGCATGGAATCGAGAAAAGCTCACCAGATGACAATGTGGTGATGAATAGTATTGTCGGCCAAAATGGGGCTAACTCGAAATCCAAAAGTTCCTGTAAAGTAACCAAGCAATTAATTGAGGGGAAAACTCAATTAGACCCTAGGGCCCATTGTGACGCGCAAGAAAAGAAGAGGCTCTCACCGGAGATGAAAAATGGCAACAAGTGTTAGCCGAGTGCGCCTAGAGCCGGTGAGGACACGCCGGTGCCCTTTGATCTACAAGCAACGACAAGAGCTCAAATGAGCTAAAATGGATACGGCATGCAAAGAAGGAGAAAAGGGACTTGATTTCGATGGCTTTACCGAAGAACAAAGCTTAGGGAAGCTTCCCTCTCCTCGGCGGCTAGAGGAGAAGTAAGGAAAAAGGAGGGACTTCGAGGGGTAATATGCTCGTGCGTTGACGGGGATGGAGTCGGCGTGAGACGGAGGAGCTCCAGGAGTGGTTGCATGCGGCGGTGGCTAACGGAGTAACGGCTCGCATGTGCTCGGAGCAAAGCGCGCGCCGCGTGGCAAAGGCGCTCTGCGCCCATACGCCGAGGTAGGGGATGGCTATGACAAGCGGGCGGTTAGCGAGACACAAGCGAGAGCGGCGGTGGAGGCGGTCCATTAGATCGGAAATGGGCGGCTAGGATTAGAAAAAGGGGGCTCGTACCGTGGCGAAGGGTGCGTGATCGGGGCCATCGACTTTCGATCGGTGGTCCCGTGCGGTGCTGCCTAGAGGTTGGGCCAAGCCGATTCACGGTTGACTGGGTCGGACTCAAGCGGTCCAACGATGGTCGCATTTGAGTTTAGGATTTTGACTGAGTTTTAAAATGTTTTCCCTACTTTGACCAGGCCTTAAAAATAGAAATAAATTTCCTAAAAATGTGAAATAAATCACAGGGGTTCTTGGGTATGCCTAGTGTCCAGAAAAATTATTTAGCCCTACTGTTCATATATATCTTATCATATACAAATTCAAACTTAGGCTAGGTCTTTTAATGGTGTTTGAATTTTCTTATGGTTCAAACCAGTCCCAAAAATTTGGGAAAACTTATATTAATTCGTGATAATTAATATAGTATTTGAATAAATTATTTGCAGAGGATCTCCAGTAGCATTTATTTCAGTTTTTAGTTTGGAGTTCAAATTAAAGTGTATGTTTCAATTGTATTTTGAGATTTTCCAAGTACAATATTGAATTAAAAAGTTTCCAAACATGATGCATGCTAATGAGATGCATAATAAGCTCTTTATTAATTTGGGGATGTGACAAACCTCCCCCCTTACAAAAGATCTCGACCCCGAGATCGATAGAGTGGAAGTTGAATAGGAAAGTGCTAAAAGAAAACATAACATCCGTTGTCTTGATTTCCTTCAAAGATAGTGCCAAGATATCTTTGTAAGGTTACAAGGAATGACCATTACATTGTTTCTTCCCATTGCTTTGTTTAAACTTTCCTTTCTTGATTCGAAGACATTTCAAGAAGGAAGAAAAAGATTTGGATAGTCAGCTCGCACTTGATCCTCACGTTCCCATGTGGCTTCATCTTCAGTATGATTACTCCACTGAACCTTGATGAATTTGATAATGCGATTTCGCGTCTTGCGCTCCTTTTCTTCAAGAATGCGGATCGGGTGCTCCCGATAAGAAAGATCAGGTTGCAAGTCAAGATTTTCTAGTTCGATTTGCTTTGGTTGGAACACGGAGACACTTCCTCAGTTGTGAAACATGGAAAACATCATGTACATCAACAAGTGATGGTGGCAATTCTATTTGATAAGCCACCGGTCCCAACTTTGCTAGAATTCGGAAAGGTCCGATGTAGCGCGGTGCCAACTTGCCCTTGACATGGAAACAATGTGTTCCTTTCATTGGAGAAACCTTAAGATAGACATGATCATCCACCTCAAAGCTCAACTCACGACGACGGCGGTCGGCATAGGACTTCTGACGAGATTGAGCCGTCCGGAGTCGTTCGCGGATGACACGAACTTGTTCTTCTGCATCCTCTACCAAGGTTGGACCATAAAATGGCCTCTCCCCGGCTTCGGACCAGTTCAAAGGTGTCCTACAAGCTCTTCCATACAATGCCTCGAATGGTGACATTTGAATGCTTGATTGGAAACTATTGTTGTAGGAGAACTCCGCAAATGGTAAACACTTTTCCCAATCCTTGCTATAGGACAACACACAAGCACGGAGAAGGTCTTCCAAAACTTGGTTTACCCTCTCAGTTTGTCCATCATTTTGTGGGTGATAAGCTGAGCTGAAAGATAGGTCGGTCCCCATTGCTTGATGCAAGCACTTCCAGAAATGAGAGGTGAACTGAGGACCCCTATCTGAAACAATCACCTTTGGTACACCATGGAGACAAACAATTCTGGAGATGTACAAATCTGCTAGCTTGGCACCAGTGTAAGTGGTCTTGACAGGAATAAAGTGAGCAACCTTCGTCAGACGGTCGACAATCACCCATATGGAATCGGACCCAGCTTGAGTCCTTGGGAGGCCGGTGATAAAATCCATGCCAACGTCTTCCCATTTCCACTTGGGAATGGGCAGGGTCATGAAGTACTGCCGGCTTCAAATGCTCAGCTTTGACTCTTTGGCATACATCACACTTGGCAACATATTGAGCGATCTGTCGCTTCATTTGGCTCCACCAGAGCCTTTTCTTCAAATCTTGGTACATCTTGGTACTACCAGGGTGAATAGAGAATTTGGAATCATGAGCCTCTTTGAGAATTTGCCCTCTCAAGGTGTGGTCAAATGGCACCACCAATCGGTTCCCGAACCACAGGGTGCCTTGTGAATCTTTTCTAAAGCCTTTGGCTTTGTGTCTCTTCATTGCCTCTCGGATTTGAGCCATACTGCGTCGCTTTGTCGGGCTTCTAATCTGGTTCTCAAGTGTACAACTCACACTTAGGGCAGCGAGCGAACCTTCTTCAATTATTTCCAGTTGCAGTTGTTGCATTGCAGCACACAAGCCTGCCGAAGAAGGGACTACAGATAAACAGTTGCATTGAGATTTTCTGCTTAAGGCATCGGCCACCACATTGGCTTTACCTGGATGATAATGAAGTCCCATATCATAATCTTTGATTAACTCAAGCCATCTTTTTTGCCTTAAGTTCAGATCAGCTTGGGTGAAAATGTATTTGAGACTCTTGTGATCGGTGTAGATCTCGCAACGATTACCGATGAGGTAATATCGCCAGATCTTTAGAGCATGAACAACCGCTGCAAGCTCTAAGTCATGAGTGGGATAGTTAGCTTCATGAGGTCTCAACTGTCTCGACGCATATGCCACCACTCGGCCCTCTTGCATAAGCACACAACCGAGCCCATGGCGAGATGCATCGCAGTAAATATCGAAACTCTTGTGAACATCTGGAAGGATGAGCACCGGAGCGGTGGTCAAACATTCTTTAAGAATCTGAAAGCTTTGCTCACAATCTGCGGACCATTCGAACTTCTTTTCCTTCTTCAAAAGTTGAGTCATTGGTCTAGAAATCTTGGAGAAATTCTTGATGAATCTGCGGTAGTAGCCCGCAAGTCCAAGAAAACTGCGGATGTCGGTGACGCTCTTGGGTTGCTTCCAGTTCAGCACATCTGGCACCTTGCTTGGATCAACAGCGACACCACCCTCGGAGAGTACATGACCCAAGAAACTCACTTGGCGAAGCCAAAATTCACAATTGCTGAATTTTGCATAGAGTTGATGTTGACGAAGCTTCTCCAACACAAGTCTCAGATGTTTCTCGTGTTCTTCGTCGGATTTGGAGTAAATAAGGATGTCATTAATAAATACAACGACGAACTGATCCAAATACTCCATGAAAACGGAGTTCATGAGGTTCATGAAATAAGCAGGTGCATTAGTCAAACCAAAAGACATAACAGTGTACTCGTATAAACCATACCGAGTAGAGAATGCTGTCTTTGGAATGTCCTCTGTTCTGACCTTGATTTGATGATAACCCAACCTCAAGTCAATCTTGGAGAACACTTGAGCTCCATTAAGTTGGTCGAACAGGTCATCAATCCGCGGAAGCGGATACTTGTTCTTGACAGTAACTTCATTCAACGGACGGTAATCAACACACATCCGCAAGCTCTTGTCTTTCTTCTTAACAAAAATGGCCGGACATCCCCAAGGTGAGGAGCTTGGCCGAATGAAACCCTTATCTTGAAGTTCTTGGATTTGTGCTTTCAATTCTACCAACTCGTTAGGAGGCATCCGATACGGCCGCTTTGAAATTGGCGCAGTACCGGGTGCAAGCTCAATGACGAACTCAACTTCACGGTCCGGAGGCATGCCTGGGATTTCTTCAGGAAATACATCCGGGTATTCACATACCACCGGAACTTCCTCTAATTCAACAGAGGTACTAGCTTCCAAAGCATAGAGATGAGAACTGCAAACTGAAGGTGCAAAAATGACCTGACTGCCATCTTCGCTAGTGACTGAAATAGACCGTTGAGCACAATCAATCTTTCCCTTATTTTTGGACAGCCAATCCATCCCTAATATCACATCAATACCCACTGAATTTATCTCAATTAAATTTGCCAAGAAGTTGATATTTTGAATTTCCACTTTTACGCCCCGGCAGACTTGATCGGTTTGGAAAACCGATCCTGGTGATTTGATTTGATAAGGTGGCTGAAGTTTGTGTATTTCAAATTAATTAAGTGCAGCATATTCCTCTTTGATGAATGAATGAGATGCTCCTGAATTAAATAAAACTGATGTTGGACAAGAATTAACGAGAAGTGTACCCAAAACGACGTCTGGAGCGTCGCTAGCCTCCTCGGCGGTGACGTGGTTCACTCGGCCACGTGCAGGGATCTGAGGAGGGGTAGAGGCTGCCTCGGAGGTGGTGAAGGTCTCGCCACGGTGGTGGAGTAGAAGCTCGATAAGTCTGGGGCACCCCCCACTGCTTGGCGAGGCAGTGAGAAGCATAGTGGCCCTGACGGCCACAATGAAAGCAGATGATATTGGGCTTGTATGCCCCACTATTCAGGAGTTCTTACCCCGTTGTTCCGCTGCGCCATCGGGTGGAGAAGGTCGTGGAGGGACCACGGGGAGGCCTCGGTGGTGCTTGGGGCACGAGGCGAGGTGCCGTGGGTGGTCCGGTGCCGCCGAGGGAAATCTGCTGCTAGCTGAAAACTGGGCGGCCCTCTTCCTCTTCCTGGACTCCTCCACCGCCACACTCTTGTGCTCCACTACAATGGCCTTGTTCACCAAATGCTGGAAATTGCGGAAGTCATGTGCAGCTAGAGCCAACTGCATCTCCTCAGTCAAGCCGCCCATGAAACGGCGCTGGCGGAGGGCGTCAGTGGAAACATCATCAGGGGCATAGCGAGCCAAGGAGTTGAACTCCTGAAGGTACTCAGAGACGGTCTTCTTTCCTTGCTTCAAGGCAAGAAACTGCTACTGCTTGATCAACATGACCCCATCAGGAATATGGGCCTCCCTGAAGGCTGCACAGAACTCGCCCCATGATGGAATTTCTCTATCCGGCTGCATGGCGGAAAAGTTGTCCCACCATGCACTAGCAGCGCCCTCTAACTGATAACTGGCGAAGAGCACCCTCTCAATGCCCGTGCACTGAGCAATGGCCAGCTTCTTCTCAATGCCCCTCAGCCAGTCCTCAACCTCCATCGGGCTCTCGGTGCCTGAAAAGGTGGGGGGATTGGTTCGCTGAAAATCAGCGAGACCTCCCGCTTCCTCGATGTCCCCTCCTGCTGCAGCGAGCGGGAGAAGTGTTGCGAGCTATAGCCTCCGGGATCCCGGTCCGATCCATCTGCTTTCTCGACCGAGCCAAGACTTCCGCCATAGTGGGTGACGGAGGGAGCACTTCCTCAGATGAACGGCCCTGCTGCTGGTGCTGTTGAGAGGGCTCACCCCCCTCTTCTCGGGCATAGGGGTCAGCTACTGAAGCAGATCGATTGCCCTGGGGTGGAGATCCCCCGTCACGCAGAGCTCTCGCAAGAGTGGTAGGGCCTGACATCCTGAAGTGACAAGGAAAATTAACAGACGCCAAGCTTGCTAGAAACAGGTGTGAATTAAAAATCTGGACAGCAAACACATAGCTCTTAACTAAGCATGCATAATGATATAAAATGCACAAAAACATAACACCGAATGGGCGTACAAAGGCGCTAATGCCAGTACAAGATCCATAAATTCAATTCATAGTTTTCCCAGTGCAATTACATCCATAAAGGCCCATAGGCGAAAATCAACTGATAGGATTAAAAGTTCTTGCAAAAAGGACAATAATAGTTCAAGTACCCCTAACCTATTACAGGGAATCAAAGATACATGCTCAACCATGAGCTAACACCTACAACATCCTAAATGTTGTTCCGATCAAAGTTCACCGGAAATTCGTCCAGAAGATGTGCCCCAGGGGATCCAGTATCGTCGGGGTCCCCTAGATTAGGAAGACGCAAAGGTGATCCTATGGCGTTAATATGACCTCCTACCACTGGAAGACGACAATCTGCTGGCGCAGAAAGATAAGGGGAGATCATATTAGTGCCATAAAACACATTGGGATGAATGAGCCTAATGTCGTGCATGAGCCTTAAGTGCTCATGAGCCTCAATGAGACGCCGTCGCGTCTCCCACAACTCATGCATGGTGCAGCGATGCATCTGGTCCATGATGTGCACCAGTCTAGCCAACTGTCAGACCTGAGGGTCTTCGCCGAACTGAATCCTAGCAAACCTGCTCACTTCCCCTTCATGTGCTTGCATGGGGAAATGGTCATATGGCGGTTGGACAGCTCTGTCAGGTCATAGCGGAGGCGACTCATGGCCACCCTAGCCACTTCTTGCAGCGCCAGGGCCTCCGAACTGCCATAAGCCCGAAAACGATACGGGATACTTCCCGTAACACGTCTAGCAATAATATCTACCACAGCCAAGTATTCCTCCATTCCCGGCCCTCGATCTCGACGGTAAATGGAGTACGTCGGCTGGTAGGTAAAATTCGCCTTCCACATCATATCCCTCAGTAACTCCGGGTATCCTCCCACATCTTCAGCTTGGGTCTCACGAACAAGGTATTGGGGGTTCATCTAAAGGAGGAGAAAAGGCAAGGTAAGTTAGTTTTGCAAAAATCAAAACCAGATAAGGTAAGGGATGATACTAGGATGGGTAAGAAATAAAGGATACTCCTAACTTAACTTTTCGAAAGTAATTTTGATAATTTTGAAAAGTAATTTGACCAAAGGCTTGCTAAACTTAACGCCCATGCTATTTCTAACCTACAGTCAGTATGGCTCTGATACCAACGCTGTGGGGGCCCTGGGGTTATCTTCGTAAGACCGAGACTAAGCATGGTCTTAGGGACATAACCCTCGGTCTCCGGTAAATGTATTCCAACTTAACTCAGTCTAAATGAGAGGCTTGACCGAATACTAGAGCCCCGACGATCATACGCGCCGCTCCTCTAGAGCACTACATGATTGTCAGTTCCCCAACCAGTTAAGCGCTACACTTAGCGAGTTAAATAGGAAGCCATGAACAGCGAGCATGACCTATATTGGCTCCCAAGATCAGCGACCAATATAATCATACCCTCATTACAACGTTGGTCACATCCATACAACCATCATTCATAAATAGTGCAAAAGTTACAACACAGTTCCAAGTATACAAATACAAATCCAAGTTCACAAGTTTATAGCGGAAGCGAGTAAATAAACCAAAATGCCAGCAGTGGTATGCCCACAACCCTTCGGCAACCGACTGGGAGTTAGAAGATAGCATACTACTCGTCGGTGTCACCTAAATCGACACCGACGAGCTCATCAGTCTCGATACCGTCCTCACCTGTAAAAGCCAGCAAACATCTGACTGAGTACAAAAGAGTACTCGCAAGTCTTACACAAATAAAAATAGTTATGCATAAGGTCATTCAAAGGAAAGGCTCATATTGGCTTAGTTTTGCGAAAGTGACGCAACAATGTACAACCTACACATACTAGTTTTTCAAGTGCCATTTCAAAATCAGATTTGAAGTAGAAGTAAAGCATGTGAATGAGTAATGAACTGAGTAACAAATAAAACGTACAAAAGACAAAGTGGCTGCCACTTTGATACAACAACAAACATGAACATCCCATTCATGCTAATTACCAAGTTCACCCACAATTTTAATTCCAAGTCTAACAATAGTAACTCCCGAACTCAAGCGGTTGTCCATAACCGTGGACACGGCTATTCGAATAGATTGTACCTTGCAGGGGTGTACTACTTTACCCACACGACTCGACTAGCCCGTAAGCCTCCGGATAATGGCACACTTTCTTTGGTATGCTGGCCGGGGAGAATCGAGATACGGTCGTTTTCAGCAAGAAAACCCTATTGCGCTAAGTCCCCCATGTGAGATGTTTCCGGTCTTAGTCCGAGTAGCATATAGCACTTGCTAAGGGGCTCACATGTTATATTGGAAATACCGATGTAATGAAAAGGTAATTGGTGCTCCCTTGCACACTATAGAACATTGACATCGATTCCTAAGGACAAATGATCAAACACAAATGCCCCTACACCACCATGAGACTTAACACAATAGAACCTTCCCCTACTTAACCGACAAAGCACCCATATACTGTGATGGTAGCACGAATGTACTTGAATCAACGACGTTACCAAAGTTCGGTCCTTAATCGTCTGGACAAGTCAACCACTTACCCAAAGCTCGTGCACGAAGCACCATCACTAACCAACACTTGTCCAGACTAAAAGCTCATTTAAAATGACAAAAAATTTAACTCATAAAACAGATACGAAGATCTGAACCAAAAGTATATAAAGAGAGTTGTGTTTATCCCATAATTGTCGGGTTATTCCCGACAATCAAACTACCGGTTCTAGACTTGCATGGCTAAGCAAACCCGGACAATATAAATTCACACATCCTATCTTAAGCATTTCAGTACTGGAATAATTCATGGATAGCCACAATGACAAGATAATAGGAGGTGTCTAACTATTCATCACAAAAATAGCGACATTATCGAAATAACATGCAAGCAATTATCATTGCATCTATCCAAACAAAACTGGGATCAAATATGATGCAAAAAGAAATTTCAAAGGATGCTTGCCTTGCTGAAAAAGTAGTTGTTCACTCTCGGTAGCGTAGGAGTCGATATCAATAGGCTCGGTATCTAAATAAATACAATACCGAATAAACATCGAGAAATACCTCAAAAATCAAAATGCTCCAAAAAGCATGAGTTTTCTACAGTAGCTAAGTCACGAGGAGGGGACTATCTGCCCAAGGAGAACGAAAGTTACCAATTGAGAAAGCTTGAGCGAGGCCAGGAGATGGTCACCAAGCATGGAATCGAGGAAAAGCTCACCAGGATGACAATGTGGTGATGAATAGTGTTATCAGCCGAAAATGGGGCTAACTCGAAATCCAAAAGTTCCTGTGAAGCAACCAAACAATTAATTGAGGGGAAAACTCAATTAGACCCTAGGGCCCATTGTGACGCGCAAGAAAAGAAGAGGCTCTCACCGGAGATGAAAAATGGCAACAAGTGTTAGCCGCGGGCGCGCTCTAGAGCCGGTGAGGACCCGCCGGTGCCCTTGGATCTACAAGCAACGACAAGAGCTCAAATGAGCTAAAATGGATACGGCATGCACAGAAGGAGAAAAGGGACTTGATTTCGAGGGCTTTACCGAAGAACAGAGCTCAGGGAAGGTTCCCTCTCCTCGGCGGCCAGAGGAGAAGTGAGGAAAAAGGAGGGACTTCGAGGGGTAATATGCTCGTGCGTTGACGGGGATGGAGGCGGCGTGAGACGGAGGAGCTCCAGGAGTGGTTGCATGCGGCGGTGGCTAACGGAGTAACGGCTCGCCAACGGCTCGGAGCAGGCGAGCGCGGCCGCGTGGCAAAGCTGCTCTGCGCCCTTCTGCCCGAGGTATGGGATGGCTATGACAAGCGGGCCCGGTTTGGCAGAGACACAAGCGAGAGGGTGCGGTGTGGAAACTGGTCCATTAGATCGGAAATGGACGGCTAGGATTAGAAAAAGGGGCTCAGCCGTGACGAAGGGGTACGTGATCAGGGCCATCGACTTTCGATTGGGCGGTCCCGGTGCGGTGCAGCTAGAGGGTTGGGCCAAGCCAGTTCGCCGGTTGACTCGGGTCGGACTCAAGCCGGTCAAACAGTGCTCGCATTTGAGTTTAGGATTTTGACTGAGTTTTAAAATGTTTTCCCTACTTTGACCAGGCCTTAAAAATAGAAATAAATTTCCTAAAAATGTGAAATAAATCACAGGGGTTCTCGGCATGCCTAGTGTCCAGAAAAATTATTTAGCCCTACTGCTCATATATATCTTGTCATATACAAATTCAAACTTAGGCTAGGTCTTTTAATGGTGTTTGAATTTTCTTATGGTTCAAACCAGTCCCAAAAATTTGGGAAAACTTATATTAATTCGTGATAATTAATATAGTATTTGAATAAATTATTTGCAGAGGATCTCCAGTAGCATTTATTTCGGTTTTTAGTTTGGAGTTCAAATTAAAGTGTATGTTTCAATTGTATTTTGAGATTTTCCAAGTACAATATTGAATTAAAAAGTTTCCAAACATGATGCATGCTAATGAGATGCATAATAAGCTCTTTATTAATTTGGGGATGTGACATAGAACTAACTCGAGTAAAGATCCCCATGTTCGCCTTTGACCGTAGGTGCGGCTATTTAAACAGTTTAGACTCTGCAGAGGTTGTACACTTTACTCATAAGAGATAGTCATACTCGTTACCCCACATGATTCCTTAGTCATGTAGTTGAGCGACGGTCACAGTAACCTTTCGAAATATCTCGCCCCTTCTTTCATCTCACCTATATGGGGTTACGCCCATATATTGGTGCGGGATGTCACCCCCTACGTCTTGCCGTAGAAGGCACTTCACCATCGGTGTCCCATTCAAACGTGATCAAGCTCACACTTGCACCCTTAATTGTTCCTCCCGTGAGACTGACTTTCAAAGTTCAATAAATCTACTAAGCCAAGTTGCAGTTTGCAGACTTGTGGTTGTACTTATTTTACACAGGAGGTCATGACAAGATGAAGTCCTTAGGGTTGTCTAGGCGGATCATTTCACATATCAACATTCTTTGGGGCTGCATTAGCACCCATCAACATATTCTTCATCATACAGTCCGCCCAGACAGTAACAGCAGTATTAGGGTTTTGAGGAGTAAAACCAAATCACCACATTTATCTCAGTCATGGACCACTAATGACTGCCCAAATCATTTTTATGTTTAAAGAGATGATGATTGGAACATTTTAATGTTCCGGTACTTAAGCAAGACTAGCATGTCGCTTAAGTACGACCTATAACTAGTATTACCACATAGTTACTAGGGTGACTATAGTTAAGGGATTCAAGTTGTCAAGGATGACATAGTAATTAATTATTCAACAAATGGGTATTTAACTACCTTAAGCTTTAACATACATTTATTTAAAGAATTAAAGCATGCAATTTGCTATTTTAAAAGGATATAATTTGCATAAAATGTAGGCTCAATATGATCAAAGTATTGACTCGCCTAGGATATAGGTAAGAGGATCTTGATATTCTTGTGCTTGACCAACTTGGAGGTCTCCGGCATCTTCGAACTCTACGCGGGTGAAGTACTGGAAAAATAAACAACAAGCAACAAGAACAAATAAATACAAATGAAATAGCAAATGGACATCAAAATAAACAAGACCAATGCCATTAGCAAGATCTTGAATTTATAAATTTTTAGAAATTTATTTTATAATTTTTGGAGTTAAAATGGGGGAGATATAAATTTTTGAAGTATTTCTTTTGAATTAAAATAGAAAACGAAATGAAAATCAAACAAAAAAAAAGAAAAAGCCAGTGGCCCACAAATTTCGGCCCGGCCCAAGGCCATGGGCCAGAACAGGCACCCGGCCCACGGGGGCACGAGCGCGGCCCACCGGGCGCGGGCGCGGCTAAAAGGGGGGAAGGGTGGCTCGGGCCGAGGCAGAGGGAGACGAGAACGGGGACGGCGGCGGCGGCAGAGGGGAGCGGTGGTGCACGTGGAGGGGAGAGGGAGGCCCAAGGGCGCACGGCGGCGGCAACGGCGACGAGTCTCACCGGGCAGCGGCGATGGCTCCGGGAGGTAAGTCCCTCGACTTCTCTTCTTCTTCCTCTTTTCGAGCTCTTCTTCTTCCTCCTCAGTTCTTGCTTGGGGAAGAAAACGGGGGAGGTGGGGGAGAGGAAGGGGAAGGCGCTGGGGGGGGGGGGGCTTTTAAGGGCCGAGGGAGTAGCGGGGAGGCTCGGGGGAGAGGGGTGGTCCGGGCGGGCGTGCGGCGTCGGGTTATGATGGCGTCTCGGTGGCGTGCACGTGGGCACTGGTCGGGCGAGGACGGCGAGGACAGCTGTGACGGGACAAAACGAGGGGGGGTCCGGGTGAGGTCCTTTTTTCCCTGGGGAGAAGAAGAAAAAGGGGCGCTACAGGGGGATAGGAGTGAGTGGGTGAGGAAGATGGATGACCACTAACTCCAATTTTTAAGTAGATCATATGTTGGTCCTTGGTCTTTATGCTAAAACCAAATACGCCCTGTAAAGCTGAAGGGAGGTGCATTAGCCTAGCTAGGTCTTGCGTGCAGATCAAGCAAGGTCCTAGGTAAAGCAAGGTCCTAGGTAGTAGTTGTCTTTAAACTTTAGGGCACGGGGCAGATACCATGCATTTTTGTTCCTTCCATTCAAAAGAAAATCTGCAAGTTAATTTATAGGTTTCTGGGGTCATCGACAAGTGGAGGGTGTGGTGTACCAGCTCCATATTTTGAATGAATTTGCTGCATTGACCTTCTCTCTAAAAAAAGGAAGAGTGGAAATGTGGAACTGCCATGGCAATACATTAGTTCTACTATCTTATGAATGTAAACCAGTCAATCAACCCGTGCGCCTGCATGGGCTAATTATTGAATTATTCGGTCATGCAATACTTTTTTAATACAAAGAACAAAATGCATTTCGCCCATCGTAATTCTCAATCATTTTGTGGCACCGGGTGTGGCTGAACCATCTACGATGTGGGGAGCGAAGGGAGGAAGCTTAGATAAGAGAATACGCTCTTGCATCGAGGTTGATTTGTGCACAATTATGGTGTTAAATAACACAGGATAGATGTAAACAGAAATTGTAACGAAAGTACAAAAACTTGCCATAGATGTGGAACCATAATCCAAAACCTACCTGTAGATTTTATAGCATGACTGTTGATTTCCAGGCTGAACCAACCGCTGAGCTATGTTATTCATAGTGGCAATATTCTTGGAGGAATTAGTGTTGGGGTCCTGTATATAGCAGTCTCCAAGCTTTTGGATGGATCCACAGAATGGCTAGCATTCGCTCGATCAGCCTCAGGGTCATCCCTTGATGGCCGCAGAGACTTGGGAAGACAATCCAACAGGTGATCGGGCTCAATAGGTTTGTTGAAAGAACAGATAAAACAACATAAATTAACTGTTCTTTTACTGATATAGTACAAATAAACATGAAGATAGTTCAAGTGTGGGTGTGCAATAAGAATTGAGTATCTTACCTGTAAGTACTCACCAGTTGCCTAAATTCCTCTTCGATTTTTAGAGCATACATAGCTAACAGATTGTTGACATGATTCAGAACTCCTTCACTACCGTTGAAGTTCTTATTTGAGGAAAAGAAGCAAATGATGCCTTTCCACAAATCCGCTGCCTCCAGGTAGCTCTCTAAATCCTCATGGGGACCCCTCAATATCATTGCCTCAGTCTAAAGCTCGAAAGCAACATTTACACAAACTTAGTAAAGCTGCTTGAACTCCAGAGTCTGGACCTGAAACTTTATCAATTCAAAGCCAGTTTTCAGGTTGCAAAACTATTATATCCGTAATGAGCTCAGTTAGGTACCAACTTTATATAGAAAGATTATATACAAATAACAATCTCTTCATAAGAAATGGTACAGACGTCTAACAGTAACCGAAACTAATCCCGTAAAAGTGCTAAACATATTATTCAATGGAGGATGTCGTCCGCAGCGTTGAGCATCTTGTCGATGCTCTTATGGCCCATCCGGATCGCGTGCGTCGTCACCTGTAACTCAAATCCAGAATCATGCAGCCTATACATATCAGTTTGTCTCAAATTTTGCCGAATCAAACAGAAATGGTTCAAATGGGGAGGACAGGATGGGGACCTGGGTGAGGCGCATGGTGGCCTCGAGCACGGAGAGGCGGTGGTGGAAGGAGCCCAGGATGATGACCGTGCCCTCCGTCGTGTTCTCCAGGCTCTTCTATAGTGAGTCGTGCAGCATGGTTGCCCGCCGTGTCAATGCCTCCATCGTCTGCGGCAGCGTTTCCGCCACCACCAAAGCGAGCGGAGGCAGGGACAGGACGCGAACCCACGCGACACTTCGGTCGCACGGAGTGGCGGTGGCGGCGAAGCGAGCGGAGGCAGGGACGTGACACGAAGGGGAAAAGGAAGGGGAAGAAGATGGAGGGACGCCGAGGGGGTGACGGGGGAGGAAGGGGAAGAATACTTGGTAGCTTGCTGTCTTGGCCTCAAACTCGGCCGCCACCGCTCCGGCCCTGGTGCGTCCTTCGTGGCCTCCGTGCCCCCACCACCTCCCGCTGAGGCCCGCGAGCGAAGCAAAGAGGATGGAGGACGATGCGGCGTGGGAGGGAGAGGCAGGTGCGGCGGGTGGAGGGGAATGAAGGCGGAGAAGGGAGACAGAGGGGAACGGGAGTCGGAGAGGGAGAGGGACGCGTACGCGCGCCGCTGGAGGGAGGACCGGCGGCGGAGTCATAGACGGGAGGCGAAGGGGAAAAAAGACGGGGAAGCAGATGGAGGCAGACCGAGGGGGCGGCGGGTGAGGAAGGGGAAGAGGACAGAGGGAGCAGCGGGGCGGCGGTGGGGAAGGGGAAGAGGACCAAAGGAGCGGCGGCGGCTGGCGAGGTAGACCGAGCAGGCGGCGTAGGAGGGAGAAGGAGGGGCCAAGATGCGGAAGGGAGCAGCGAGGGGAGGAGCGGCGCCGCATGATGGACCGAGAGCGAGAGGAGCCGTGAGGAGAGAGGGGAGCTGGATGAAGCCTAGCGACGTAGAGGGTTTCGGGGCGATGTGGCCGCGTGTTCCCACCAAGAGTGGCAGCTCAAATCGAGCGGGCGCGAGCGAGCACGGAGGCGATCGAACGGCTGGGCTTTTTCTCCTGCTGTTAGATCGGGTAATACACGTCTCTCTCTCTAGCTCTCCCAGCTGTGTTCGGCTATGCCATTTGAGTACCGCCTAATCTATATCTAACCGTAAGTTGTACCACATAAAAAATCGGATGGTTAAGATTTTCCCTTTTACTCAGATTAATATAGGAATTTCTATCCTTTTTCTTTTTCTCCGATTAATATGGGAATTTCTATCTCCTAGGATTAATATGGGGGCTTCTAGGAGAGCCTCCAATTAGTCTAGACTAGTCATCAACCTGTGCATCCGCACATGCTACATATTTTAAACGATGTTTCTCTATGTCACAGAGGTTTTACTCCCCCTGTTTGTTTTTTTCTAAGGCGCACACACATTTTCTGGGGACCCCGGAGTTATCTCCGTAAGACCGAGACTAATCAAGGTCTTAGGGACATAACCCTGGATCTCCAGTAAATAGATTCCAACTTAACTTAGTCTAAATGAGAGGCTTAACTAGAATTTAGAGCCCCGATGATCATGCGCGCCGCTCCCCTGCGAGCACTACATGATTGTCGGTTCTCCAACCATCAAGCACGCGACACTTAGCGAGTTAAATAGGAAGCCATGAACAGCGAGCATGACCTATATTGGCTCCCAAGATCAGCGACCAATATATTCATACTCTCATTACAACGTCGATCACATCCATACAACGCTCATACATAAATAGTACAAAAGTTATACATCACAGTTCCAAGTTTACAACTACATAATTGGCCGACCGGCCAAATTAAACAAGTTTATAGCGGAAGCGAGTAAATAAACCAAAATGCCAGCAGTGGTATGCCCACAACCCATCGGCAACCGACTGGGAGTTAGAAGATAGCATACTACTCGTCGGTGTCACCTAAATCGACACCAACAAACTCATCGGTCTCGAAATCTTCCTCACCTGTAAAAGCCAGCAAACACCTGGCTGAGTACCAAAGAGTACTCGCAAGTCTTACACAAATAAAAATAGTTATGCATAAGGTCATTCAAAGGATGGGCTCATATTGGCTTAGTTTTGCGAAAGAGACGCAACAAAGTACAACCTACACATACTAGTTTTCAAGTGCCATTTCAAATTCAGATTTGAAGTAGAAGTAAAGTATGTGAATAAGTACTGAACTGAGTAACAAATAAAGCATACAAATAGCAAAGTTGCTGCCCACTTTGATACTACAACAAGCATGAACATCCCATTCATGATAATTACCGAGTTCACCCACAATTTTACTTCCAAGTCTAACAATAGTAACTCCCGAACTCAAGCGGTTGTCCATAACCGTGGACACGGCTATTCGAATAGATTTATACCCTGCAGGGGTGTACTACTTTACCCACACTACTCGACTAGCCCGTAAGCCTCCGGATAATGGCACACTTCCTTTGGTATGCTGGCCGGGGAGAATCGAGATACGGTCGTTTTCAGCAAGAAAATCCTATTGAGCTAAGTCCCCCCCATGTGAGATGTTTCCGGTCTTAGTACAAGTAGAATATAGCACTTGCTAAGGGGCTCACATGTTATATTGGAAATACCGATGTAATGAAAAGGTAATTGGTGCTTCCTTGCACACTATAGAACATTGACATCGATTCTTAAGGACAAATGATCAAACACAAATGCCCCTACACCACCATGGGACTTAACACAATAGAACCTTCCCCCTACTTAACAAATGACAAAGACCCATATACTGCGTGATGGTAGCACGAGTGTACTTGAATCAACGACGTTACTAAAGTTCGGTCCTTAATTGTTTAGACAAGGCAAACCATATACCCAATCTCGTGCGCGAAGGCACCATCACTAACCAACACTTGTCCAGACCAAAAACTCATTTAAAATGACAAAATTTAACTCATAAAACAGATACGAAGATCTGAAACAAAAGTATAATGAGAGTTGTGTTTATCCCATAATTGTCGGGTTATTCCCGACAATCAAACTACCTGTTCTAGACTTGCATGGCTAAGCAAACGCGAATAATAATTTCACACATCCTATCATAAGCATTTCAGTACTGGGATAATTCATGGATAGCCACAAAGACAAGATAATAGGAGGTGTCTAACTATTCATCACAAAAATAGCGACATTATCAAAATAACATGCAAGCAATTATCATTGCATCTATCCAAATAAAACTGGGATCAAATATGATGCAAAAAAGAAAGTTCAAAGGATGCTTGCCTTGCTGGTAGTTAACTTGCTCACTCTCGGTTACTTACTCTCATACTTCTGGCAACTCGGAATCTAAAGAAAGGCGATATCGAATAAACACCGAGAAATAGCCAAAAACTCAGATTGCTCAAAAATGCCTGAAATTTATACAGTAGCTAGATTATGATTTTAGATGAATTTAGGTGAAAGAATTATTTCATTTGGAGTTAATATGTGAAAGTTATAGCAATTTGAAAATCAGTTTTTCAGAAAATGCTGAAAATCAATGTTCTGGTATTGTTCACCCGAATTTAATTATTTTGTGAAAATTTGCAGAATTCTAGTGGAGATAAAAACTATATGGTTAAATATAGAATAATATTTTATGGACAACCCAATTGGATTCATCTCATTTGGAGTTCATATGAATTTTCTAAGAATTTTCAAAGTTAATTCAATTTCTAGTGTAAAAATAATTTTTTTCTGCATTTTAAATGGAATTAAATCCTTTTTATACATGGGGTGCCCTAGCCTTTGTCAATGACAGATAGGGCCCTTGTATTTTATTTTCTTATCCATTTATTTTATAAAGGAAAACATCTACCAACAATCTAATCTTCTCATAAGCATATACTGAACCGATTCTCCGGTGTCGAATCCAATCACATGCATAATACTCTCCAATCATATTCTCATATCTTGATCTAAATCCCATACTAACATCCATTAGGACATTATCAAGGTATTCAATCCATCGAGTGATGCCCGAACTCACAATCTTCCAAATATACAACCTATCCGATAATTACACGAAATCCACCGACTCATGGGCATATGACCATGATTGAATCCTTCGATCGTTCTCCGATATACTATTTAAGCTAATGATAACTATCTAGCTCTACTAGTCTCGCCTCAGCAAATCACATTCACATAGACTAAAATTTCCACCGATCAAGGTTTATTTGACTAACCGACACCTAGTGAGCTCTACAATTTAAAAGCATGGCCAACATTTAACAACTCACTAATCAATCAACTTATATCCATTTCAGCGGACTAGACACGTATGAAATCTACCAATCCAATCACACATGTGTCTCTATGATCAACTAATAATCATTTATCTACTAACTCAATTTAGGACACATTTCTATCAACTCGGCACATCGGACTTATCCACTAATTATAAAGCAATCCAAACATTCATCCGCAATTAAATGATCCAATGCTACCTTCTCCCAACTCTAGCACACATGACTCACATAATTATTAACTAAGATACCCGATCAATCTGCTCATGATTAAATAAATCATCCGATTCAATCTCCATATCTCAATACATATCATCACAAAAGCTATCCCTCAAGTAATAGATCGTAAAATCCTTATGCGTCCTAACTCCAAAAATTACTAATCCAATGTGAGAAGAAACCTCCAATTAATTTATCCTCCAAAGATTACCACAAATTTTTCCATGTCTCTCAAAATAATATTATCCAATCAATTAATCCAATGTATAAATAATTTAGCATCCACCGACTAAAACACCTAAACTGCTACAAAGATCTAATCAATCGCATCACTCAGTATATCATCACAAGATCACACACGAACACAAATAAGACCTAACCGGAGAATTACACCGGTCTTATGCTATCAAATCATTTTTACAAATAAACATGCATAAATAGATATCATGCTCATGACTAATATGTAACATGCACAACTAATATCGTAATGTGATAGCACAATTTAACGCGAAGTATTTTACCACGGCACTAGGCATGCCTAATATCGCCGGACGTCGTCTTCTCGGCTTTGCGTCCGTGTCCACCGTAGTCGTCCACGTCCCGCTCCGCATCGACGCCGCCATGTCATGCGCAACACGCCATGCCGCCTTCTTCGCGTATGCATGGCCGTCACTTCACCGAACGGAGCTACCGCTCACTGGACAGTGCCTCCACCACCGATGCTCACAACGTCGCCGCTGAGCTGCCACATGCATGGCTCCCGGCCTCGATGCCGCGCCTCGGAGCCGTCCCAGTGCCTCAGGTCGACCACCGCCGTGCTGACACCTGTAACACCCCAGCTCGTCATGAGCCTGGAATGCTACTAAACAGACTCTAGTAACTCTAAAGTAGGCAATTCTAATAAATTTCGGCAGAACCTCCCTTGTAAAGTTAATTACACGGAGGTTCCAACTCACAGGGTAATCAAATAATAATTAGAACTTTCATCCAAAGTCATCAAAAGGTTGACAGTGACATGCTAGGAATCCAACAAAACTAGAGAGTCATGAAGAACCACTGCTCATCATTATTACATCAATCCGTTGCATAAAACATAATGTAGTATTCTAAAATCAACTGCGTTCGGAAGAACATTCAACTTTATTTAGTTCATGTGGTGTGTGAGTGACTAGCGCCTACTTCCCCATGCATGTCATTCTTGGCTCGGGTACCTAAAACATCAATAAAAGCAAGAGTGAGTCCACAGACTCAGCAAGTACATAACGAAACTATAACATCAACATATATATAAATAAGTTCAACATCAAACATCTCATATGCAAATGCAATGCTCAAGGAACCTTTAACTTTAATCTTCGTGTGCATTACACCGGCATGCAGTAGGCGCGACCGCCGCCGATACCCATGCTCGCGGCGCGCACGCACAGGACCAATTGCCCGTTACTCCGCAAGTAACGGGACCTCAAGCCCACACTCCACGAGTGAGGATCTCGGCCCGCCACATTCATGACGGGTTCTCAAAGGAAACATGCTTGGTCACCGCATGACCAAGCCTCAATATGCTCTCAATATGCAAATGCTCATATCTCATCCATTATCAATTTTACCAAAAGACAACAACAATGAATCATAGTAAAGCATGAGCATCATTTGAGCAATCACCATACTTAAACATTCAATAAGTAAGCCATCCTACCATGCAACCATATATTTCAAATAACACACAACATAGCCAATCAATCACACCCATTTAACAACAATGCACTTGCCTCAACCGTGCGAAGGTGGATGTCGAGGATAAGGTACTGCTCCTGGAGCCAAACCCACACCTGGACATACAATTGAGACAAGCTAAGGCTACCATAAAGGTCTAATAACAAAACCGTAAACACACAAAGAGAACATCGTCCATTAAACGCAATCTCCAACCCTATTGCTGGCTGCCAGATTTATTATCCAGAGAACAGCCCCCTTCGAAAAAATCATAACTAAATGTACATAAATCCAAATGGAGTGATCTTGGACAATCTGAAAAGGTTATTGAATTCCCCTTCTAAACCTAGTTGTTGAGGTTCTCTGATTCGGCCATTTACTAGCCCTACCAATCTAAACAACAGAGTATCAATTCTCGCGGCGGGTCTCTGGACAGCAACAATGAAATTATCATAACTTTCTCTACGTTCGTCCGAATTTCATGATCTTTAGTTTTCCTGAAAGATAGAAGGATTATCTACAACTTTCGTTATACTGGGGTTCTCAGATTTCCACTTTAACCATCACTTTTAATTGGTTTTCTACAATCTGCCTAAATACTGACAGAGCAGTGGAACAGCAAACTTAGAAAATCATAACTCTCTAACCGTTAATCGGATTTGAGTGAACTTGGCGGCCACTGAAAGCTAAGACAATAAACTACAACTCTCTAGGAGACCAAAACTCCAGATTCATCCTCTAACCACATGAAATTTACCCCGCAAGCCACTGGACGAAAATTGCATTACAGCAGGCCGAATGCCATCTAAACAAAGACTAACCAAAATCTCTTCCAAGACTAGTTATCCTTCAAGAACAACATGTTACCCTTGACGACGCTGCCGAATGCGAACCCCGGATGGCGATCCTCCTTTTCCTCTTCTCCTTCTCTCTCTCCTCCTTTCTTCCCTCCTTTCTTCCTCTATGGCCGGCTGCAAGGTGATCTTCTTCTTCACTAGGCCGGCAGCAATGGAGGGGGCTCTTAGAGGGGAGGTTGGGGCGCAAGGAAGGAGCAACCAGGGGAAAGAGAGGCGTGGGGGAGGGGGAAGGAGAGGTGGCGGCCAGGGTTGGAGAAGTGGGGGAGTGGGAGAGGGAGAGGGGAGGTTGCGGCTAGGGTTGGGGGAGTGGTGCCCCCCACTTTGGCCGGCCACCCCCCTAGACCACATGGGCCGAGCCCAAGCCCAGTTGTGCTACAACAACATCACCCCTCTTAACAATTAAATTAAGAAATCTCCTGTTGGTCCCTCTCAAAATCCATTGAATTCCTTCCTGAAAGTTTAACCTCTCCCGATTTCTTGTTCGACACAAATTCAGGGTATTACAGTCTTCCCCTTAGCGTGATTCGACTCGAATCTAAACACCAAACCTCAAAAGGGTAACCGAGACTAGTAACTTAACAACAAAGGGTATGTACCTTATGAGAATAAGTCCGATATAGCTCGCGCATACAAGACTCCAGCCTCCCAAGTGGCCTCCTCTCACCTGCTGCGACCAAAGCACTTTGACATACTTCAGGTTTTGTTCCTCAACTCTTTCTCTCGATCTTTCCGCACTGTGACTGTTTGGACTCAAAGGACAGTCCCGCTCAATTGTTAGGGTTCTAATGCAATAAGATGTTCCGGTCCTCAAGTATTTCCTCAACATAGACACATGAAAACATTGTGCACTCCACGCATAGACTCGCAGTCTAAACGATAAGCCGCCTTCCCGATTCGAGCCAAGATCGTGAATGGTCCTTTGTACCTTGGGCTAAGCTTCCTCTGTACCAACCTCACCACACCTTTAGTGGGGACACTTTCAAGAGCACCGATCCCCACTTCAAATTCCAAGTCTCTTCTTCTCACGCTCGCATAACTTTTCTGCTCGCCTGAGTCGCTAATAGGTTCTGTCTCACCAGAGCCACTCGCTCTACGCTTTTGTACCCAATCCGACCCAAAATCGCTTTCTCACCCACGGCTTCCCAAAGAAAGTGGTGACTGCACTACGCCCATACAAAACCTCGAACGGAGCGGCTTTTATGCTTGAATGATAGCTGTTGTTATAAGCAAATTTTGCTAAAGGCAATTGATCCTCCCAGCTACCCTTCCAAGACAAAACACAAGTCCGCAACATGTCCTCCAAGGTCTGGATGGTACGCTCCGTCGCCCATCCGTCTGTGGATGGAATGTCAGATCAGATGGAGTCGTGTGCCCAAGGCACTTTGTAAACTTTCCCAAAACTTGAGACAAACTTGGCGCCCCGTCGTAAATGATGGTCTTTGGTACTCCATGTAATCTTACAATTTCCCGTACATAGATAGGAGCCAGGTCACTAGCGGAATTGGTCGTGCGGATGGGAATAAAATGTGCAGATTTACTGAGACGATCCACTACCACCCACACTGCATCCTTACCCCTTGGTGACCGGGGTAACGCAACTACAAAATCCATAGAAATATCGCCCCACGGCCATTGCGGAATCTCTAAAGGTTGCAACAACCCCGCAGACGCTTGTGTTCCGCCTTCACCGTTGACAAACACCACATAAGGCCACATAATTAGCTATGTCCACCTTCATCCTTTTCCACCGTAAGTTTCGCTTAGATCACGATACATCTTCGCTTCACCCGATGAACATTGTACGGGTACGATGTGCCTCTTTCGAATATCATCCTTGACCTTCGCTTCGTGGTACGCAAAGGCGCCCTTAAACCGCAACGCACCACACTCATCCGCATCGAAATCCCGACTTTGCCCATGTCCAAACGCTCGACCTCTCGCAAAACCGATCATCCTGTTGTGCTTCCCGCACCCGCCTGAATGGCCGACTCCAAGATCACCGTGTTTCAACACGCAGCCCCGTGATAGCAAAATGATATACCCATACGGTCAAAATCAGCAATGAGATAATCCATCGTTGCAGCGCCGCCTTGCGACTCAGAGCATCACCACTACGCTTGCCTTGCCGTGATGGTACCGAATAGATAGGTCATAATCTTTAATCGCCCACACCACCGCGCTGCCTTAAATTCAAATCTTTCTATGTGAAAATATACTTAAGACTCTTGTGGTCTCAGATAAACATCACAACCTCACCATACGATAGTGTCTCCAAAGCTTCGTGGCAAACACTACAACCGCCAACTCTAAATCATGAGTGGGGTAATTGCTCATGCTTCTTCACCGCCTCGACGCATAAGCTATTACCTTTCCTTCCCGCATAAGGACACAACCCAACCCAATCCGAGACGCATCGTAGTACATCGTGAATCGCCTCCGGCTCGGGAAGTGTAAGGACAGGTGGTCACCAACTTTTCCTTAAGGGTTTGGAAGCTACGCCATACCATCATCCCACCGAACTTCACATCCTTCCGTGAGTCCGATAAAGGTTTAGCAATAATGGAGAAATCCCGCACAAAACGCCGATAGTATCCCCGCCATGCCGAGCAAGCTTCTCACTTCTTTGACATCGGTTGGCGTCTTCCATTCTACCATCAGAGAAATCTTACTTGGATCAACTGTGATTCCTTATCATTGATGACATGCCCTAAACCCCACTTCTGGACGCCCAAAACTCGCACTTTTTCAGTTTGGCATAAAATTTATGCTCCCTTAGTGTTTCCAACACAAGCCTCAGGTGTCGCTCATGTTCAGCTTCGGTCTTTGAATATATCAAAATATCATCAATAAAGACAACCACAAAATCATCCAGTACTCATGCAACATCCTGCTCATAGTCTCCATGAAAGCAAATAGGGCGTCATAGTCCAAAAACATAACTTTAAATTCAAAATGCCCATACCTTGTGGAGAATGTCGTCTTCTCAATATCCTCCTTTCGGACAGGGATTTGATTATAACCTGATTGAAGGTCAATCTTTGAGAATACCTTGGCCCCTCTCAACTGATCAAATAAATCTTCTATGCGAGGCAGAGGGTATTTATTCTTGATGGTCACCGTTAAGAGCACGATAATCAATACACATGCGCCAACTACCATCCTTCTTCTTGGTAAAAGAACAGGGCTCCCATGGAGACACACCGGGATGAATAAGATCCTTTGCTTTTAAATCATCCAATCGCTTCTTTAGTTCCTCCCGAACGGACAAAGCCAACCAGTAAGGGGTCATAGAGACAGTCGGGCGCCGTACCAAATCAACCTCAACTCTACGGACGAGGTGGTGGCATCCCCGTAGCTCACTGAAAAACATCCAGAACCCCGAACGACCAAAATATCTTCTCGCCACAGATGAACTCGGCTTCTCCACTAGAGACAAAAGAAACCCATTCTTCGTCAGACGGCCACCGGAAAAAGACTAGCCATCACAAAAAGTGAGTGAGATGGAGCGCTACATTGAATACTATCTCCCGCCTGCACGGAGCTTGCGGTGGTTATTGTCTTCCAAAACAGAAATAACAAAGACGGTAATTATGCAACCACCCATCCCCAAGATAACATCAAACGGCTCCATCTTCATAACCATCGATTAGCAATGAATTCTTCTCCATCTAACGAAATCACACAACCAGACAAATCAGAGATTAGAGAGAATTTCTGTGAGAATTAACTAGAATCGATCGAGCTATTGGTCGCAGACTCAAACTCGCCTTACTAACAAAATCTAGTGATACAAAAGAAAAGGTAGCCCCAATCAAATAGAACAAGTGCTCTCATCGAATCCACCAAGAGCGCACTGCCACCACATCAGACGACTCACCGACTCGTGCCGCCGTGCATAGCGTAGGAGATCGCCGCCGGGCGGTAGGAGCCCGACACTCGTACGGTGGTACGGAACCGCCGGAGGTGCCAAGGCGCCACTATCGAAATGGGGCCACGGAGGGGCGCAAAGTACTCGCGGTGGAGCTCTCCAGAGCAGTGGAAGTAAGGTCGTGGCGCTGCCAAGTAGGAGTAGGAGTAGCCGCAACATCCGAACCGACTCGAGAAGAAGTCGGCTCGCACCGACATCGAACAGTTCCCACTTGATGATACCGCGGATTCCGCCGACAAACCAATGCCTTATGGCCCTCCCGACCACAATGGCGCAAGACCCAACCACCGCACTGATGCTCTATGCTCACGCCGCACTTGAAGCACTTCATGCCCCGCCGGGACCGACGTAACCTAGGTGCACCGCCGACGCCGCGAGGTGGAAGAAGATCGTGCTCTGTGAACTTGGTCTTGAATGATTTCGCGCCCTTTGAACCTCTTGGAAGTGGGTCTCTGGAAGGTCCCACCCCACCGCTAAAACCCTTTTCGATCGCCACCGCACTCTCCAAACCACAACGCTTCCGCCTCCCGGCGTTCTCACTGCCGCATCTCCAGCCCATGCCCCTAGCTTGTTCGACAGAGAACTCAAATCCCGCAACTCCAATGCTCCCAATACCGACGGAACTCTTGCCCGAGCCCCCGCGAAACCTCTTGGCTTTTTCCTCATCATTTGTGGCCACACTGAACAAAACGAACCAGTTGTTAAAACCCGCTTCATACTCACATCGCTATCTTACCTCGCTTGAAGTTTCGCAAGGAGACTTCCATTCGCTCCACATATGAAGCTCGATAAAACCTCTTCCGAAATGCTCAACAAAATATTCCTGTAATCGGTCCATGAGTCTGTCCCGCCATCGTGACTCCTTCCCACCGATATCCGCCGCTCTTTCAATTGGAAAGCCACAACCGAGCCTCATTTCAAGTCATCCCCGAGTCCGGCGTTTCTCCATGTGCCGCAGCCTGGCTAGTGCGCGCGACAGCGTGCTCGACCCGCCGAAGGTGTCCACCAAAGCGCTCCATTGATGTAATCCCATGGCATACGCCGCAGTGCCATCGCAGGGCCACCACAGAGCGACAACAGCGCACTGGTGGGGCCTGGTTCTCTGCATCAAGCAACCTCTTCCTCCGACTCCGCAGGCTAGCTTCTCCAACTACGAATTTCAACTGGCGGGCGATGCCGCCTCGCCGGCTCCTCGCCGCCTCGACCACGACTCGGCCTCCACCCCTGCCATATCTAAACATCACAAAGAAACAATCAAACAATAAGCAATTACATCAACTGGGACCACAAGAGTAGTCTAACTAGTAGCTATCACACAAGAGAAAACAAAAGCTCAATAGCAAGATAATGCAATGCATTAACCCATTCCCACCCATCGTGCATAGTGTGTCAAATTTAACCTTTCATATTCCACGGACCTACACACCGCGCTCGATACTAATCAGAACACCCCAAATCGTCATGAGCCCGGAATGCTACTAAACAGCACTCTAGTAACTCTAAAGTAGGCAATTTAATAAATTTGCAGTAACCTCCCTTGTAAAGTTAATTACACTGAGGTTCCAACTCACTGTGGTAATCAAATAATAATTAGAACTTTCATCCAAAGTCATCAAAAGGTTGACAAAGTGACATGCTAGGAATCCAACAAAACTAGAGAGTCATGAAGAACCACTACTCATCATTATTACATCAATCCGCTGCATAAAACATAATGTAGTATTCTAAAATCAATCGCATTCTAAGAACATTCAACTTTATTTAGTTCATGTGGTGTGAGTGACTAGTAGTCTACTTCCCCATGCATGTCATTCTTGGCTCTGTACCTAAAACATCAATAAAGCAAGAGTGAGTCCACAGCACTCAGCAAGTACATAACGAAACTATAACATCAACATATATATAAATAAGTTCAACATCAAACATCTCATATGCAAATGCAATGCTCAAGGAACCTTTAACTTTAACTCTTCGTGTGCATTACACCGTAATGCGCAGTATGCGATCGCCGCCAAGATACCCATGCTCAGGCGCGCACGCACAGGGACCAATTGCCCGCATTCGCAAGTAACGGGACTCAAGCCCACACTCCACGAGTGAGGATCTCGGCCCGCCACATTCATGACGGGTTCTCAAAGGAAACATGCTTGGTCACCGCATGACCAAGCCTCAATATGCTCTCAATATGCAAATGCTCATATCTCATCCATTATCAATTTTACCAAAAGACAACAACAATGAATTATAGTAAAGCATGAGCATCATTTGAGCAATCACCATACTTAAACATTCAATAAGTAAGCCATCCTACCATGCAACCATATATTTCAAATAACACACAACATAGCCAATCAATCACACCCATTTAACAACAATGCACTTGCCTCAACTGTGCGAAGGTGGATGTCGAGGATAAGGTACTGCTCCCTGAGCCAAACCCACACCTGACATACAATTGAGACAAGCTAAGGCTACCATAAAGGTCTAATAACAAAACCGTAAACACAAAAAGAGAACATCGCCCACTAAACGCAATCTCCAACCCTATTGCTGGCTGCCAGATTTATTATCCAGAGAACAGCCCCTTCAAAAATCATAACTAAATGTACATAAATCCAAATGGAGTGATCTTGGACAATCTGAAAAGGTTATTTAATTCCCTTCTAAACCTAGTTGGTGAGGTTCTCTGATTCGGCCATTTACTAGCCCTACCAATCTAAACAACAGAGTATCAATTCTCGTCGGGTCTCTGGACAGCAACAATGAAATTATCATAACTTTCTCTACGTTCGTCCGAATTTCATGATCTTTAGTTTTCCTGAAAGCTAGAAGGATTATCTACAACTTTAGTTATACTGGGGTTCTCAGATTTCCACTTTAACCATCACTTTTAATTGGTTTTCTACAATCTGCCTAAATACTGACAGAGCAGTGGAACAGCAAACTTAGAAAAATCATAACTCTCTAACCGTTAATCGGATTTGAGTGACCTTGGCGGCCACTGAAAGCTAAGACAATAACCTACAACTCTCTAGGAGACCAAAACTCCAGATTCATCCTCTAACCACATGAAATTTACCCCGCAAGCCACTGGACGAAAATTGCATTACAGCAGGCCGAATGCCATCTAAACAAAGACTAACCAAAATCTCTTCCAAGACTAGTTATCCTTCAAGAACAACATGTTACCCTTTGACGACGCTGCCGAATGCGAACCCCGGATGGCGATCCTCCTTTTCCTCTTCTCCCTTCTCTACTCCTCCTTTCTTCCCTCCTTTCTTCCTCTATGGCCTACCGCAAGGTGATCTTCTTCTTCACTAGGCCGGCAAAGAATGGAGGGGCTCTAGAGGGGAGGTTGGGGCGCAAGGAAGGAGCAACCAGGGAAAGAGAGGCGTGGGGAGGGGAAGGAGAGGTGGCGCCAGGTTGGAGAAGTGGGGAGTGGGAAAGGGAGAGGAGAGGTTGCGGCTAGGGTTGGGGAGTGGTGCCCCCACTTTGGCCGGCCACCCCTAGACCACATGGGCCGGCCCAAGCCCAGTTGTGCTACAACAACATCACCCTCTTTAACAATTAAATTAAGAAATCTCCGTTGGTCCCTCCCAAAATCCATTGAATTCCTTCCCGAAAGTTTAACCTCTCCGATTTCTTGTTCGACACAAAATCGTGGTATTACAACACCGCCGCCGCCGCCGCTGCCCGGCCGGCCGCGTCCCCGCCTCTCGTCTTCACGCCGGTTGCCGCTGCAGCACTCTCGCATCGCCGCACCGCCGCTTCCATCGCGCCGCTTTGCGCCCGCCTTGGCCGACGCCGTGCCCTCACCGCCGTGCGCGCGCCGCCATCCTCCGCCTTGGTGCCGCTATCGCCGCCATCGGGCCGCTGCCGCAGCCGCCGACACTCGCCGCCGACAAGTGCCGCCGCCGGGGCCGCGCGCCGCAGCGCGCCTCTCCTCGCCACGGCGATGCCTCCACCGCCGACACTCATGACGCCGCCGCAGGTGCGCCGCCGCGTGCCTCGCCACCTCCTGCCGCAAGCCGTTGGTTGCCGCGCCGCCGCCGCTGCCCGATGATGCAGCCGCCGGCCTCATCCATGGTGCCGTGACGCCGTGCTCATGACACCGCCCTAGTCGGGAGCTCCTCCCGCCGAAGCCGCTGCCCGCCACCTCCGTGCTTCTTGCTGCTGCTCCTTCATGCCCAAACCAACACTACTTCTTCTCCCACCGAACAGAACACTAGCTCATGCTCACTCCCAACCGAACAGCTTGTGCCACACAAATATCTCAAAAGGCGTGCATGTAAAACTAATTGGATCTGGAAGCCTAGATGATGAGGATCATCATGGTACAACATGCATGGCTGGATTTTCTATTTTTTGGGTGGGATTTGGAGGAGGAAGTGAAAATGAAGTGCTGGTTTGGGAAAGAAGAACAGTGTTATGCTGGGAAGAAGAATTGGTAGTGGGGCTTAGGTGCTTTGGTGGGCACATGATGGGGAAAGTCAGAGGTGAGAGAATGGCGTGGAATGCAAGTGAGTTCATTGGACAAAAGAAAGAAAGAAAGAAAGGCAATGGGTGATAGTAGCTCTCACTGCATAAAGGAAATGGCAAGAAAGCTGTGCTCATGGTGGGACAAAGGTGGGTGGGATGAGGGGAGTGAAATGACAGGGATGAGGGAAAAGCTCTCGATCTGCAAAGAAATGGGGAGAAAAAAATGATTAGAGGTGAGAAGAAAAGCAGTGTGTGCCAGGGCTTTGGGCTGGTGAGAAAAAGAAATGGGCATGCATGTGATTCGGTTGGGCAAGAAGAGAGGCAAAAGGTTTCTCTCTTGAGTAAAGAAAGATGTGGCAGTGGAGAGAAGGAAATATGGGGCTTTGCACTTGTGCTAGGCCTGGGAAAAATGGCAGTGCCAAATGGGGAAAAGAAAGTGACACTTACCCAAGGGGCTATGGTGATAGGGCTACTTCGGTTGGGGCAAGGGCAGTGAGTGCCCATAGCTAGCTAGCTAGCTTATGCATATAAGTATATCCTACTAGCTCCCCTGCTGCATGTTTCTTTTCTGTGTGTGAAGCAGCATGCTTGTATGTATATATGTATGCAACTAGCAGCTTGCAAGTATAAAAGTGTTTAACTAGCACTACTAGTAGTAGTGTCTATATATATATATATATATATATATATATATATATATATATATATATATATATATATATAGTGAATTAGTAGTAGTAAAGTGTGTAGCAATCGCATGCTTGTAAGTATGAGAAAAGAAATGGTAGTGGAATTAATGAGCACACAGCACTTGAATCGAAGCGACAACAATGATATAAATGAATGACATGTCTCGCTTTTGATATGCACGCTAAAACAAAAGTCAAAATAATTTATTTATTTTTAAATGCAGTCTTTGAAACAATTTGTTTTAATATTGTTTATTACTATTATTATCATGTTTTGCAACTTTTTAAACAACTCAATTAAACTTTAAATGCAACCTTTTTAATTATTCGATTTGATTTTTCAAGCAATCTTTTTACTTAACGAGGGAAAATTTTAAAACATAGTCAAATATTTAATAGATTGCCAAATTAAATATTAACATCCCGATTCTGAAAATCAAGATGTTACAAACCTCCCCCCCATAGAAAGAATCTCGTCCCCGAGATTCGGATGGAAAAGGATAAGGTGCAGAAAGACTTGGTCACTTTGTTAAAATCCGATCTTCTTTCCAAAGACCAAACTACTGCATCTTCAACCAAATCTACTACTATCCCAAGAATTTTGGTTTGGCAACCTCTAATGGTTCTTCATCCAATTAAAATCCACGGGATCATATTCTACTCTATAGCAAGCACACTCCAACTGGCTGCTCCACAATTTATACATTAACCACCAAATCGCTGTTTGATGTAATCTTCCAATCCACTATAAATTCATAGGTTTGATTTGACTTCCAATCAAGATATTGACTTACTTCCAATTATCCAGATCATGTTATCCATAATTATTATCTTAGTTCAATTCAACAATATTAACTCGATGTCTTCCATAATCTGTTTACCCTCAAGCATTATCTAAATCCAACCGCCCTATGTAATCATCCCAAATTAATCTAATTATATCATCCTTGGGATAACTATTTCCAAAGAGATAAATCTCCCATTCAATCCTCATAGTCATCCATTACATGACTATTCAATCACCTAATCATTCCTCATCTCTAAAAGTATTACGATCCGGTCATATGCTCAAATACAACTTCACAATATCAAATGATCATCCTAAGCATCCATCCAAATTTATAATATCATCACAGTTTCAAATTCTATCTTTATCATACAAAACCCCAAAATATGACTAACAATCTTATTACCTTATCGACTAAGACAAATCTTTAAATCAAAATCCCCAAGTGAACCCATAAATTAAATATTTAAGCCTACTACATGTGTTCTATGAGTTCTCCCTGCATATTTCTCTGATAAAAGTCCAACATCATCCGCCGGCAAGCTTAAACATCACTATAATAGTTCTATTTATACTCATGTCGTAACCTCTGATGGTAACGCCTACCATAATCCTTACTTGATCTCACAAAAGTTAATAATTAACTTTTCTAAACTCATATTCAAGGATCATGAGTAATAATTCAATTTCTCAGCTATTAACTATCACTTTGACAATGCAAAACCACCGACATCAACCAAACATAAAAGATCAAAATAAAGATAAAAATAGCAGTTATTCAATCATATCCTTCTCTTTACCGATTCCGCTATCAATCTCTTACTCAACATGCGACTTCCATAAAAGAGATGAGAGAGAAAAGCATAAGGTAGGGGAAACAACAGGGGTAAGGTTCTTTATTTAATTTTAGGGATTTTAAGCTTTAAATACACAAGAACCAACTCAAAACAAACGGAAAAGAAAGCAGTAGGGACAGCACATGATACAAACGAACATGGTCAGTTTTCCGACATAGTTGCGATACAACCCACTCATAGGCGATGCACAACTACTTAGGAAAGAGAGCAATTGATCGCCACAAAATCCAGCATCTACCAGCTAAGTAATAATATCATTAGGGCGTATATAAACTAAGAATAAACCCTAATATCGCAGCAAGACATTGTCTTCGCCCTTTCGCGATGCTCGACACGAGAGAAATGTATGAACATACGGGCTTGACGCCTTGGTCCAAGATTGAGTACTTGCCCTCTTACTTCAGGAAGACGATACTCTGGTGGTGCAGACGCACATGGAGAGACCTCATTCTCCCCATAAAGCACATGCCAATCCACAAGTCCCATGTTGCGTATGGGTTGTAGACGCTCTTGAGCCACGGTAAGATGAAGTTGCGTCTCCCATAACTCATGCATAGAGCATTTATAGATTTGATCCTTGATGTGTATCAATCTTGCCAGCTGTCGTACTTGAGTGTCTTTCCCAGACTGATCGATCCTAGCAACAGTGTTCATACGCGCCACGTGCTTGCATAGGAAGGTGGTAGTATGGAGGCTGAGCTAACTTTGTCAAGTCATGACGAAGATGGCTCAGTGCCACACAAGCCACTTCCTGCAATGTTGTGGCCTCAGAGGTGCCACGAGCCTCGAATCCGTATGGGATACTCCTTGTCACGCTGTCCGCAATGATATTGACCATCGCCAGTACTCCTCCATCCCCGTGCTCTGTCGCGCCGATAGATGGAGTAGGTTGGCTGATATGTGAAGTTCTCTATTCACATTATATCTCTAGAAACGCCGGATATCCGTCTACGTCCTCAGCTTGAGTTTCTTTGACCAGATATTGACGATTCATTTAAGGACAAGAACAACAAGGTAAGAAATCTTTGCAATTTAAAACAAGCATAAGGTAAGGAAAGATACTAAGATGGATGAGGAATAAAAGATATTACTAACTTATACTTTCTGAAATTAGTTTAGTAATTTTGAAAATAACTTGACCAAGGACTTACTAGACTTAACGCCCATGCTATCTCTAACCTACAGTCAGTATGGCTCTGATACCAACGCTGTGGGGACCTCGGAGTTATCTCCGTAAGACCGAGACTAATCAAGGTCTTAGGGACATAACCCTGGATCTCCAGTAAATGGATTCCAACTTAACTTAGTCTAAATGAGAGGCTTAACTAGAATTTAGAGCCCCGATGATTGTCGGTTCTCCAACTAGTCAAGCACGACACTTAGCGAGTTAAATAGGAAGCCATGAACAGCGAGCATGACCTATATTGGCTCCCAAGATCAGCGACCAATATATTCATACTCTCATTACAACGTCGATCACATCCATACAACGCTCATACATAAATAGTACAAAAGTTATACATCACAGTTCCAAGTTTACAACTACATAATTGGCCGACCGGCCAAATTAAACAAGTTTATCGCGGAAGCGAGTAAATAAACCAAAATACCAGCAGTGGTATGCCCACAACCTCTGGACATGAAAGAATGAGATGCTCCAGAGTCAAACAACACGGTGGTAGGAGTTGAATTAACTAGAAAAGTGCCCAACACGACGTCGGGTGCTTCCTGCGCTTCCTCGGCGGTGACATGGTTGACATGAGCACGATCGATGTTCTGCAACGTGACATTGGACCTCAGATCAAGGGATTCTTGAAGATCTTGACCTTGAATGGGAAAAGTTTGGCGCTTCTCCGGACAAAAATCCGCAAAATGGCCCGGATTACTACAAGCTAAACAAGTAACTTGCTTGCCTTGATGGAGTCGGCTTCTAAACTTCTTTCTCGGGCTTCCTTAGCCGGGTTTCTTGTTGAGGCGGTGGAAACACTTGCATAGGAGATACCGAGATGCCAAGTTCAAAATCGGAGGAGAGGGCTGCCAAGTATGCGGTTCTTGAAAACCGCAGCTTGCTAAAATTTGTGCAACCTTCTTGCGCCGCGATTCTACAACCGCTGCATCTTATTTTCCACTATGATAGCCTTGTCCACCACTTGTTGGAAGTTCCGAAGTCGGTACGCCGAGTGCCAATCGCATCACTTCGCTTAGCCCATTCAAGAACCGGTCTTGCTTTCTCGCACGGTGGAGACATCGCCCGAGCGTAACGAGCCAAACGATTGAACTCGCGGAGGTACTCCAATACGGACTTGTTGTCTTGCTTCAGCGTGAGAAATTCACGCCTCTTGATACCCACGATGCTGGAGGGAACATGAGCCTCACGGAAAGCTATCCGGAATTCATCACAAGATGGAGCGGAACCGGCGGGCTGCATGGCGCAAAAATTGTCCCACCATGCAGGAGCGGCACCTTCGAGTTGATTGGAGGCGTATAAGACCTTCTCGTGGTCAGCACACCGAGCAATGATCAACTTTCGCTCAATGCTCAAGCCAATCATCGCGATCGAGGGTCCTCGAACAAGAGAACACAGGAGGCTTTGCGCCGTAAAATCGAGAAATCGGGAGCCATAAAGATCGGCTCCTTCCGCGCCATTTGAGCACCTTGAACATCGGCGGTGTTTTGAGCAATTTGCTGCAAGATGAGTGTTCGGTCTTGTCGACTCGCTCCATCCGATCAACACATTGGCCACAGATGGTCGAGGTGGAGTCACTTCTTCATGCTGACCCACATGCTGAAATTGCGGGTCGGGGTGCTCCGGATTGTGCCGTTGAGGAATCGGGGGCTGATCATCGGTGATTTGAGAATCCACATACTGTGAGTCCTTCATTACTTCCGACGCCGACGAGTTTTAGGACCCGACATCCTGTTGCCATTCAACTTGTTAGCAACCGGTAAAAAGGAATGGGAAAAGCATAAGGTAAGCAATTGATAGTAGGGGGTAACTTAGCCTAGTATGAATGCACGATAAAAGCCATTTATGCATCATGAAAAATGGGTGCTATGGTCCATGTGGACAGCACAAGATACAAATGAAAACCCAGTCAGTTTTCCAAAATAGATGCGATATAACTTGCCCGTAGGCGATGCACAACTACTAGGAACCAAAAGAGAGCAAATGACCTTGACAAACTCCAGCGTCTACAAGCTAAGTAATAACATTAGGGTGTATAATACCTAAGGATGAACCCTAATTAAACCCTAAAATCGCAGCAAGGCGTCGTCTTCTTGTTCTTCCATTATTGCTCTTCACCGGTGACTATTTAACGTTTTCTAATGTTGAAAGAGAGACGAGCATTAGAGAAAATGATTTTGTACAAATCAAAAGAATGGTGAGGTGAGAATTAGATGCTAGGATGGGTAAGAATCAAAGGAATTATATTACTAACATTTTTGCCAAACTTTTGATAGTTTGAAAATTTTCCTTGTAACTCAAAATCCTAACACGTCCATTGCTACGCTTTAATCTACAACAAGATGGCTCGATACCAACGCTGTGGGACCCCGAGATCGATCCGTATCAAGCTAAGTGATTACGCCAGAACGCAACACTTAACGTGAGACACACACGATTCCGAGTGACCCGGATATGTGTCACATGCTAGCTCCCAAGGATCAGTGGCTAACATGCACATATCCTAGTACACAACATTGCAATCATATCCATACACAATGTACAAGAATAAAATAATCAATTACAACATCATTTAAATAGCACCTTATAGTACAAGGTTGCAAAAGAGGGCCGATCGGCCAAATCTAATGAACACAAATAAATCGCAGCGGAAGATAAACTTAAAATAAAAAGGGAATAACCGAGTTGGTATGCCCACAATCCCACAAGCAACCAACTGGAGTTAAAGTCGTTGCACCCGTCGTTCTCACCTGAACAAATAGACACTGTTAGAGTACAAAGTTGTACTCGCGAGACTTTCAAAAGAAATAAAGATGCATATAAGTATCAAAGGAAGGTTACTACACTAGTCAGTTTTCAACATAAATCAAGTTTTGCATATAGATAAAAGATTCTAACTTGCCCTTTTGTAAAACATTTAGAAAACATTTATTAACAGTAAGTAATGACCATCAATGGTATACTCTCCAAATATAATCAACACACGAACATCTCATTCGTGGCACAAATCATTTCCCAACAAAATTAACGCGCGAACTACGCGTTCATGAAATAATTTCAGATTTGAACAAACTAACATAAAGACATAACATTCCCAACCATAGCCCAACTTAATTTTCCAAAAAGACTAAATGTGCCTGCTTTCCCACAAGTGTTGTCCATAACCTAGGACGAGGCTATTCGAATAGATTTAGTTACTCTGCAGAGTTGTACAGCTTTACCCACACGATATGAATACCTTATACTGTCGCCATGCACTCTTCCGAAGGAGTGTGACTAAGATATCATAACGAGGCCGTTACAATGTCATGTCTTAACTATCGAACCACCCGAGGAGCAGAACCCCGTGGCAGACTGTCGGTCGCCTAGAACCACAGGTGAACCCCGTTGTGTAAGTAAGTCCCCATCAAACAAGAGACCCTTAAGGGCAAGTAAGGTCAAAAATTTAACATGCCCCCACGAGATTGACAAAAGAACAATTAAATACATAACAATAACAATTGTCAATCCCATTGTGTTTTGATAGCTAACACACAACAAATTATTAAGCCAAGCCTTCGCCATTATCCCGGCGTGTGGTTGCACGTAGGACTTAGTTCATCACACCACAGACCGGTCCTTAAACACTCAGACGGGGCTACACAATTCCGTAACGACAAACAACAATAGTAATTCATCATCAACCTACACCCGTCCAAGTTAAGAACATAAAACACATGCCCAACATGTCCACAAACCCCAGATGCGAAGATCTGGATACAACCTCAAATCCAACATAATCCAATCCATAAAATCCTCAAAGTTCGTTAAGATTCACTCGATCCATCGGCCGATGGACTAGCTCCATCAACCGCCGCTATAACTACTAGCATGGCTAAGCATCGTTTCTACAAACTAGCAAACAAACCCATATAACATATAACCTTAGTCATTCAAGGATAAAGGTAATCAACATTCAAAGGAGGGCTAATGCAGCAATTAGGAGATTAACTACTTCTACCCATAAACATACATATCAAAATAGTATGCAATTGCGCTAATAAAACTCACACAAAGCATTTAAAACCATCGAGCAATATGATCAAGAGGAGGGTGCTCGACCTTTGTTGTACCACTTGTTCAATCTCAGGTTATACTCATGATAATCTCGCGAATAAATCGTTATCGTCGAAAAACCTAATGAAGGACGATATCGCAATAAATACCAAATAAAGCCAGAAATTCAAAGTACTTAAAATGCATGAAATTTATACAGTATGTATATTATGATTTTATATGAATTTAGAAACAAAAATTATTTGATTTAGAGTTTGTATGTGAGAGTTATAGTCTTTAAAAATCGAAATATGAGAAAAGTGAAATTTCACTCACAGCTTGCTCGTCCGAATTTTACTGTTTTGGCAAAAATTGTATAATATAAGTTGAGATTAAAACTACAAAAATGGAAAGAGAATAAAATTTTAGGAACAACCCAATTGGATTCATCGCATTTGGAGTTCATATGAATTTTCTATGAATTTTTGAAGTTAATTCACTTTCTAGTGTAAGAATAATTATTTCCAGAAAATAATTCTAATTTCGAAATTTTCTGGGACATTAACATGTTTCAAACCTATTCCAAGTTAATATTCTTTAAAAATTGAAACCAACAAAATTGGTTTCGCTTGTTTTGAAGTTGATTCGAATTAGTTTTGAATTTTTGAAGTTTAACCATCTCACTAACTACTTTGACAATTATTCACTTGACTGAAAGGAGGTTCACTGCCTTACTTTGACAAACCAATTTCAATCTTTGTCTTTCGGGTTAGGTTGCTCCTTTCAATTAATCTCCAATAGCTATTTAATCTAACACAATTTTTCCAATTACTTAATTTGAAATGTCAGTAACTTACGGTTGTTCCCAAAAGCACTCTAATTGCCTTCCCTTCTCTGCTCATGCATTCAATTAGAAGAATTTTCTTAGGATGAGTGTTTGTTATCTAAATCTTCTTACTACATCATATACTCATTTGTTAAACAAAGCCTTGAGTGAACTAATAGCTAAACATAGCACTAAGCACTGAACTCCTTTATTGCTCATACAACCTACAACAACATATCTTCACTCTCAATTGAAAAGCTACTAGTCAAACTTCATTCATACTTTAACTTTCATATTAGCTAATTTAATTGAGATCATCTCATCACCTTGCTGTTCAACTATTTAGCAAAAGAACATCTTTTGAATAGGAATGCTACCAGCCATAATTCCTACAAAACTTTAAACTTCACTTTGATAGTTCATTTGAGTGTCCAAAGTGACATTCCTCCTACTAGTTAGCAGAAAAACAGTAGGTCTAGCAAGTGAGTTTAGTGACAAAACACTTTTTCACACAATTCCTTCCCACTAATTTTCAGATTTGGTCATTTCTCTTATATAGTACCCAATTGACTAAATGCATTAGGACAAACTCTAACTACTGCCTTGACAAAGTCATTAACCCAAAGACAAATCTGAAACTTTTTAGATTACTGCTATTATACCTACAATGTAACAACATCGTAAATTGAGGTGTTGTCAACACATTTTCTCTCCGAAATCACAGGTTCAAAAGTTAATTAGTTTGAGTAAACTAAAGGTTAATCAAAAGGGCTAGCAGCAAATGGATTTAGTTGTTCTTACAAATGGCACTACAACTCAAAGAGAGAGAGGAATGCACACCGAGAGCACACTGAGGCACTAACAGAGGTGGCCGCCGCCGCACGCAAGTCAGCCCGAGTTGATGTCGCACCGCCTCGGGCTTGGGCTGCCAGGCCGCCGCACCGCCCCGCGCCGCTCGCTCGCGCGCCTTGGGCTCGCTTCACCGCGGCTGGCCTGGCCGCCATCGCAGACCGCCTTGACGCTGCTCCCCGTGCCGCAGCGCCAGGCCGCAGCCGAGCCTCCACCGCGGCCGCCGCCGCGCTTGCTCCTCGCTCCTCGCACAAACCGATCCGAGCAGCGCCATCACACTCCTACTCCTACCTCTCAAACTCACTCAAATGAACTTGCATGCAAAATCTAATTGCATGAAGGGAGAGCTTGTGTGATGAGGAAGACAAAGGTATGACATGCAAGGCTTGATTCTCGCTTTTGGTTGGGATTTAGAGGAGAGAAGGTGGAGATGAGCATGTTTTAGAGAAAGAAATGGGGGTGAGTTCTGAGGAAGAAGATGTTGGCAGTGGGGCAAAGGAAAGGCAGTGAGGTGACTAAATAAAAGAAAGATGGCATGGGGTGGGAGTTGGCGGTGGAGAGAATAAAATGAATGGCGTTGGGTGCTTTTGGCTGGCAAAAGAATGGCTCTACTGGGAAGGCAATGGGCAAAGGTTGAAAAGGGATGGAGCCTTGCTCAATTCGTGGGAGAGAAATGGCAGAAAAGAATGGGTTCACTGGGCAATAAAAGAATGAGCAGAGGGATGTTAATGGTGTTTGGAATTTTGACTTTTCGATTTGATTTTGCCTCCGGTTTTGACTAAGCGATTTGAAATAGTAAATAAATTCTAAAAATTCTGAAAATTTTGTGTGGCTTCTCTGTTAAGTATAGTTTCCATTTTTCAAGGCCCCACACATGGATCTCTTTTCATTTGAGAGCAGTAATTAAATTTCTATCCAGCCTTCGGGATGTGTTTGTGATTTTTACAGAGTTAACAATGCTGCTAAAAATTTATTAAAATTCATATTTATTCATGATAAATATTATAGTATTTAAATAAATTATTTCCAAATGATGATCATAAGTTTCTATTTCTGTTTTCGTTTGGAGTTAGAATTTGAAGTGTAGGTTTAATCTTTGATTTAAATTTTCCAAGTGCAATAATTGATGCAAATGATTCCAAAATACCATGCATGCTGATAAGATGCATACTAAATCCCATTAATTAATTTGGGGATGTTACAAACCTCCCCCCTTACAAAAGATCTCGACCCCGAGATCGATAGGGTGGAAGTTGGATAGGAGGGTTCTAAAAGAAAATAAAAGATCTGTTGTCTTTATTTCCTTCAAAGATAGTGCTAAGATATCTTTCAAAGGTGGAACTAAGGTATCCTAACAAGGTTACAAGGAATTTCCTATTACATTTTTCCTTCCCATTGCTTTGTTTAACCTTCCCTTTCTTGATTCGAAGACACTTCACGTAGAAGGAAAAAGTTCTGGATACTCTGTTCGCATTCGGTCTTCACGCTCCCAAGTTGCTTCATCTTCAGTATGGTTGCTCCACTGAACCTTCAAGAATTTGATGACGCAATTCCTTGTCTTGCGCTCCATTTCTTCAAGAATGCGAACCGGGCGCTCCCGATAAGAAAGATCGGGTTGCCAATCAAGGTCTTCCAAATTGGTTGCTTCAGTAGGGACTCGAAGACACTTCAGTTGAGATACATGAAATACATTGTGCACATCTGAAAGTGATGGTGGCAGCTCCAACTGATAAGCTACTGAACCTCGCTTCGCTAGAATTCGGAAAGGACCGATGTAGTGATGTGCCAACTTGCCTTTGACTTGAAAGCGTTGCATTCCTTTCATTGGGGAGACTTTAAGGTAAACATGATCATCCACCTCAAAGCTCAAATCACGACGACGACGGTCGGCACAAGACTTTTGACGAGATTGAGCCGTCCGTAGTCTCTCCCGGATCTCACGAACTTGCTCTTCGGCTTCATTTGTCATGTCCGGTCCAAAGAATTGTCTCTCACCGGACTCGGACCAGTTGAGAGGTGTCCTACACCTTCTCCCATAAAGCACTTCAAAAGGTGACATTTGGAGGCTTGCTTGATAGCTATTGTTATAAGAGAATTATGCGAACGGCAAGCATTTATCCCATTTCTTGCCATAGGATAGCACACAAGCTCTCAACATATCCTCCAAAATTTGATTCACCCTCTCGGTTTGTCCGTCGGTTTAGGGGTGGTAAGCTGTACTAAAGGATAGTTGAGTTCCCATAGCTTCATGGAGGCAATTCCAGAAATGCGAGGTGAATTGAGTACCTCGATCTGAAACAATTATCTTAGGCACACCATGGAGGCATACAATTCTAGAGATGTACAACTCCGCCAATTGATTTCCTGAATAGGTGGTCTTGACGGGGAGAAAATGAGCAACTTTTGACAAACGGTCGACAATTACCCATATGGAGTCATACCCTTGCTGAGTCTTTGGAAGTCCGGTGATGAAATCTATCCCAATTTCATCCCATTTCCACTCAGGAATAGGGAGGGGTTGAAGCATACCTGCTGGCCGCTGGTGCTCGGCCTTCACCCGTTGACATACATCACACTCGACAACAAAGCGTGCAATCTCCCGTTTCATCCGAGTCCACCACAACTTTTGCTTCAAGTCTTGATACATTTTTGTACTCCCCGGATGGATGGAGAAAACAGAGTCATGGGCTTCATGAAGGATTAATTCTTTAAGCTTCGCGTCATTTGGCACAACCAAACGCTTTCCGAACCACAAAACACCTTGGTGGTCCTCGACAAAACACTTGGCTTTGCCGGTCTTCATTTTTCGCTAATTTTCCATACCCTTGTCATTCTTCTGGGCCATCATGATCTGGTCCTCAAGGGTAGGTTTCACTTCTAAGGCAGCGAGAAAACCTTCGCTAACCATCTCCAAGTTGAGCCATTGAAATTCATTGCAAAGAGCTTCCGTCTCAGGTCGAACCGAAATACAGTTGCATTGCGATTTTTGGCTCAAAGCATCGGCAACAACATTGGCTTTTCCTGGATGATAATGAACTTCCATATCATAGTCTTTGATCAATTCAAGCCATCTTCTTTGCCTTAGGTTCAGATCGGCTTGAGTGAAGATATACTTCAAACTCTTGTGATCAGTGTAGACTTCGCAGCGATTGCCGATAAGAAAATGTCGCCACATCTTCAAAGCATGAACCACTGCTGCAAGCTCAAGGTCATGAGTCGGGGTAATTCACCTCATGAGGCCTCAATTGCCTCGATGCATACGCCACAACTCGGCCCTCTTGCATAAGAACACAACCAAGGCCAAGGCGAGATGCATCGCAATAGATGTCGAAGCTTTTGTGGATATTCGGCAGAACTAACACTGGAGCAGAAGTTAGAAGATCCTTCAACATCTGAAAGCTAGCTTCACAATCCACTAACCATTCATACTTCTTTTCTTTCTTTAACAATTGAGTCATTGGTCTTGCTATTTTTGAGAAATTCTCGATGAAGCGGCGATAATAGCCCGCAAGACCGAGGAAACTGCGGACTTCAGAGACGGACTTGGGTTGTCTCCAATTAAGCACATCTTGGACTTTGCTTGGATCCACAGCAATACATCCTTCGGATAGCACATGACCCAAAAAGGCGACCTCTTTTAGCCAAAACTCACATTTGCTGAATTTTGCATAGAGTCGATGTTCTCGGAGCTTGTCCAACACAAGACGGAGGTGTTCTTCTTGCTCACTTTCAGATTTGGAGTATATGAGAATGTCATCAATAAATACGACCACAAATTTATCCAAGTACTCCATAAACACAGAGTTCATGAGATTCATGAACAAGGATGGTGCATTAGTCAAACCGAAGGACATGACAGTGTACTCGTACAAGCCATAACGAGTTGAGAAAGCCGTCTTGGGAATGTCTTCAGATCTGATCCTAACTTGATGATAGCCCAATCTCAAGTCAATCTTGGAGAAAATATGAGCACCGGTCATTTGGTCGAACAAATCATCAATCCGCGAAAGAGGATATTTGTTCTTAATGGTGACCTCATTCAACGGGCGATAGTCAACACACATCCGCAGACTATGGTCCTTCTTCTTCACAAATATAGCCGGGCATCCCCAAGGTGAGGAGCTCGGCCTAATGAAACCCTTCTCTTGAAGTTCTGCGAGTTGCTTCTTCAATTCAACCAACTCATTTGGCGGCATTCGATAAGGCCGTTTTGATATAGGAGCAGTTCCGGGCTGCAGCTCGATCACGAATTCAATTTCTCGTGAAGGTGGCATGCCCGGTAGTTCCTCAGGAAATACATCTGGGTACTCACATACCACTGGAACTACACTCAAATCTGGCAATTCTTTGCTGCTAAGGGCATAGAGATGAGGCGGCCTCAATTTTGGCACCAATTCGACTTGAAAACCAAGAGGACTAGTAAGAGTGATAACTTTGTGGGCACAATCAATTTGACCATGATTCTTGGACAGCCAATTCATCCCAAGAATAACATCAAGGCCTGCTGAATTTATCACAATAAGATTAGCCAAAAACTTCACCCCTTTAATCTCAATTTCAACTTCCCGACATTCATGAATGCTTTCATTTCAACCAACATTTAATCATCATAGGTGCGACATCAAGCTGAGTGGGAGATTGTGAAGTGTAGCAAAACCTCCGACATGAAAGAATGAGATGCTCCGAGTCAAACAACACGTGGCGGAGTTGAATTAACTAGAAAAGTGCCCAACACGACGCCGGTGCTTCTCGCGCTCTCGGCGGTGACATGGTTGACATGAGCACGATCGATGTTCCGCAACGTGACATTGGACCTCGATCAAGGGATTCTTGAAGATCTTGACCTTGAATGGGAAAAGTTTGGCGCTTCTCCGACAAAAATCCGCAAATGGCCCGCATTGCCACAAGCGAAACAAGTAACTTGCTTGCCTTGATGGAGTCGGCTTCTAAACTTCTTCTCGGGCTGCCTTAGCTGGGTTTCTTGCCGAGGCAAGGGAAACACTTGCATAGGAGATACCGAGATGCCAAGTCCTCAAAATCGAGGAGAGGGCTGCCAAGCATGCGGTTCTTGAAAATCGCAGCTTGCTGAAATTTGTGAAACCTTCTTGCGCTTTCGCGATTCTACAACCGCTTGCATCTTATTTTCCACTATGATAGCCTTGTCCACCACTTGTTGGAAGTTCCAGAAGTCGTGTACAGCGAGTGCCAACTGCATCACTTCAGTTAGCCCATTCAAGAACTGGTCTTGCTTTCTCGCATCGGTGGAGACATCGTCTGGAGCGTAACGAGCCAAACGATTGAACTCGCGGAGGTACTCCAATACGGACTTGTTGTCTTGCTTCAGCGCGAGAAATTCATGCCTCTTGATACCCACGATGCTGGAGGGAACATGAGCCTCACGGAAAGCTATCCGGAACTTGTCCCAAGATGGAACGGAACTGGCGGGCTGCATGGCGCAAAAATTGTCCCACCATGCAGAAGCGGCACCTTCGAGTTGATTGGAGGCGTATAAGACCTTCTCGTGATCAGCACACTGAGCAATGATCAACTTTTGTTCAATGCCCAAGCCTATCATCGCATCGAGGGTCCTCGTAACAAGAGAACACAGGAGGCTTTGCGCCGTAAAATCAGAAATCGGAGCCATAAAGATCGGCCTTCCGCTGCCATTTGAGCACCTTGAACATCGGCGGTGTTTTGAGCAATTTGCTGCAAGATGAGTGTCCGGTCTTGCGACTCGCTCCATCCGGATCAACACATTGGCCACAGATGGTTGAGGTGGAGTCACTTCTTCATGCTGACCCACATGCTGAAATTGCGGGTCGGGGTGCTCCGGATTGTGCCGTTGAGGAATCGGGGGCTGATCATCGGTGATTTGAGAATCCACATACTGTGAGTCCTTCATTACTTCCGACGTCAGACGAGTTTTAGGACCCGACATCCTGTTGCCATTCAACTTGTTAGCAACCGGTAAAAAGGAATGGGAAAAGCATAAGGTAAGCAATTGATAGTAGGGGGTAACTTAGCCTAGTATGAATGCACGATAAAAGCCATTTATGCATCATGAAAAACGGGTGCTATGGTCCATGTGGACAGCACAAGATACAAATGAAAACTCAGTCAGTTTTCCAAAATAGATGCGATATAACTCGCCCGTAGGCGATGCACAACTACTAGGAACCAAAAGAGAGCAAATGACCTTCACAAACTCCAGCGTCTACAAGCTAAGTAATAACATTAGGGTGTATAATACCTAAGGATGAACCCTAATTAAACCCTAAAATCGTAGCAAGGCGTTGTCTTCTTGTTCTTCCATTATTGCTCTTCACCGGTGACTATTTAACGTTTTCTAATGTTGAAAGAGAGACGAGCATTAGAGAAAATGATTTTGTACAAATCAAAAGAATGGTGAGGTGAGAATTAGATGCTAGGATGGGTAAGAATCAAAGGAATTATATTACTAACATTTTTGCCAAACTTTTGATAGTGTGAAAATTTTCCTTGTAACTCAAAATCCTAACACGCCCATTGCTACGCTTTAATCTACAACAAGATGGCTCGATACCAACGCCGTGGGGACCTCGAGATCAGATCCAGATCAAGCTAAGTGATTACGCCAGAACGCAACACTTAACGTGAGACGCACACGATTCCGAGTGACTCGGATATGTGTCACATGCTAGCTCCCAAGGATCATGGCTAACATGCACATATCCTAGTACACAACATTGCAATCATATCCATACACATTGTACAAGAATAAAAGAATCAATTACAACATCATTTAAATAGCACCTTATAGTACAAGGTTGTAAAAAGAGGCCGATCGCCAAATCTAATGAACACAAATAAATCGCAGCGGAAGATAAACTTAAATAAAAGGAATAACCGAGTTGGTATGCCCACAATCCCACAAGCAACCAACCTGAGTTAAAGTCGTTGCACCCACTGTTCTCACCGAACAAATAGACATCGTAGAGTACAAAGTTGTACTCATGAGACTTTCAAAAGAAATAAAGATGCATGTAAGTATCAAAGGAAGGCTACTACACTAGTCAGTTTTCAAAGATAAATCAAGTTTTGCATATAGATAAAAGATTCTAACTTGCCCTTTTGTAAAACATTTAGAAAACATTTATTAACAGTAAGTAATGACCATCAATGGTATACTCTCCAAATATAATCAACACACGAACATCTCATTCGTGGCACAAATCATTTCCCAACAAAATTAACGCGCGAACTACGCGTTCATGAAATAATTTCAGATTTGAACAAACTAACATAAAGACATAACATTCCCAACCATAGCCCAACTTAATTTTCCAAAAAGACTAAATGTGCCTCGCTTCCCACAAGTGTTGTCCATAACCTAGACGAGGCTATTCGAATAGATTTAGTTACTCTGCAGAGTTGTACAGCTTTACCCACACGATATGAATACCTTATACTATCACCATGCACTCTTCCGAAGGAGTGTGACTAAGATATCATAACGAGGCCGTTACAATGTCATGTCTTAACTATCGAACCACCCGAGGAGCGTAACCCCGCAAGTGCATCGTTTGGCCGCCTAGAACCACGTGTGAACCCCACTGTGTAAGTAAGTCCCCATCAAACAAGAGACCCTTAAGGGCAAGTAAGGTCAAAAATTTAACATGCCCCCACGAGATTGACAAAAGAACAATTAAATACATAACAATAACAATTGTCAATCCCATTGTGTTTTGATAGCTAACACATAACAAATTATTAAGCCAAGCCTTCGCCATTATCCCGGCGTGTGGTTGCATGTAGGACTTGGTTCATCACACCACAGACCGGTCCTTGAGTAAAGAAAGATGTGGCAGTGGAGAGAAGGAAATATGGGGCTTTGCACTTGTGCTAGGCCTGGGAAAAATGGCAGTGCCAAATGGGGAAAAGAAAGTGACACTTACCCACGGGGCTATGGTGATAGGGCTGCTTCGGTTGGGGCAAGGGCAGTGAGTGCCCATAGCTAGCTAGCTAGCTTATGCATATAAGTATATCCTACTAGCTCCCCTGCTGCATGTTTCTTTTCTGTGTGTGAAGCAGCATGCTTGTATGTATATATGTATGCAACTAGCAGCTTGCAAGTATATAAGTGTTTAACTAGCAGCTACTACTAGTAGTATATATATATATATATATATATATAGTGAATTAGTAGTAGCAGCAGTGTGTAGCACTGCACAGTTGTAAGTATGAGAAAAGAAATGGTAGTGGAATTAATGAGCACACAGCACTTGAATCGAAGCGACAGCAATGATATAAATGAATGACATGTCCCGCTTTTGATATGCACGCTAAAACAAAAGTCAAAATAATTTATTTATTTTTAAATGCAGTCTTTGAAACAATTTGTTTTAATATTGTTTATTACTATTATTGTCATGTTTATGCAACTTTTTAAACAACTCAATTAAACTTTAAATGCAACCTTTTTAATTATTCGATTTGATTTTTCAAGCAATCTTTTTACTTAACCAGGGAAAAATTTAAAACATAGTCAAATATTTAATAGATTGCCAAATTAAATATTAACATCCCGATTCTGAAAATCAGGATGTTACAAACCTCCCCCCCTTAGCAAGAATCTCGTCCCCGAGATTCGGATGGAAAAGGATAAGGTGCAGAAAGACTTGGTCGCTTTGTTAAAATCCGATCTTCTTTCCAAAGACCAAACTACTACATCTTCAACCAAATCTACTACTATCCCAAGAATTTTGGTTTGGCAACCTCTAATGGTTCTTCATCCAATTAAAATCCACGGGATCATATTCTACTCTATAGCAAGCACACTCCAATCTGTCGTTCCACAATTTATACATTAACCACCGAAATCGCTTGCTTGATGTAATCTTCCAATCCACTATAAATTCATAGGTTTGATTTGACTTCCAATCAAGATATTGACTTACTTCCAATTATCCAGATCATGTTATCCATAATTATTATCTTAGTTCAATTCAACAATATTAACTCGATGTCTTCCATAATCTGTTTACCCTCAAGCATTATCTAAATCCAACCGCCCCATGTAATCATCCCTAATTAATCTAATTATATCATCCTTGGGATAACTATTTCCAAAGAGATAAATCTCCCATTCAATCCTCATAGTCATCCATTACATGACTATTCAATCACCTAATCATTCCTCATCTCTAAAAGTATTACGATCCGGTCATATGCTCAAATACAACTTCACAATATCAAATGATCATCCTAAGCATCCATCCAAATTTATAATATCATCACAGTTTCAAATTCTATCTTTATCATACATGTAACACCCCAGCCCGACATGAGCCTGGGATGCTACTAAACAAACTCTAGTAATTCTAAACTAGACAATTCTAATAAATTTCGGCAGAACCTCCCTTGTAAAGTTAATTACACAGAGGTTCCAACACACAGTTTATTCAAGTAATAATTAAAACTTTCATCCAATGACATCAAAAGATAATCAATGACATACTAAGAATCCAACATAACTAGAGAGATATGAAGATCCACTGCTCATCATTATTACATTAATCCATTGCATAAGACAAAACATAATAATCTAAAATCAATCCCGTTCTGCAGATCATTCAACTTTATTTAGTTCATGTGGTATGTGTGTGACTAGCAGTCTACTTCCCCCCATGCATGTCATTCTTGGCTCGGGTACCTAAAATAACAATAAAAGCAAGAGTGAGTCCACAGACTCAGCAAGTACATAAAGAACCTATATCATCAACATATTTATAAAGGAGATCAACATTAAAACATCTCATATGCAAATGCAATGCTCAAGGAACCTTTATCTTCAACTTTCTGTGTGCATTACACCGGTAATGCAGAGTATGCGACCGCCGCCGCATACCCATGCCTGTGCGCGCACGCACAGGGACCAATTGCCCGTTACTCCGTAAGTAACGGGGACATCAAGCCCACACTCCACGAGTGAGGGGATCTCGGGCCCGTCACATTCATGAAGGGGTTCTCAAAGGGAAACATACTTGGTCACCCGTGACCAAGCCTCAATATGCTCTCAATATGCAAATGCTCATCTCCCATTCAATATCAATTTTACCAAAAGACAACAACATTGAACCATAGTAAGCATAAGCATCATTTGAGCAATAACCATACTTAAACATTCATCAATTATGCCATCTTGCTATGCAACCATATATCAAATAACACACAATATAGCCAATCAATCAAACAACAATGCACTTGCCTCAACCGTGCGTAAGGTGGATGTCGGAATAAGGTACTGCTCTCGGAGCCAAACCCACACTGGACATACAATTGAGACAAGCTAAGGCTACCATAAAGGTCTAATAACAAAACCATAAACACAAAATGAGTACATCGTCCACTAAACGCAATCCCCAACTCTAATGCTGGCTGTCAGATTTCTTTTCCAGAGAACATCCCCCTTCGAAAAAATCATAACTAAATGTACAGAAATCCAAATGGAGTGATCTTGGACAATCTGAAAAGGTTATTGAATTCCCCTTCTAAACCTAGTTGGTGAGGTTCTCTGATTCGGCCCTTTACTAGCCCTACCAAACTAAACAACAGAGTATCCATTCTCGCGTCGGGTCTCTGGACAGCAATAATGAAATTATCATAACTTTCTCTACGTTCGTCCGAATTACATGATCTTTAGTTTTCCTAAAAGCTGGAAGGATTATCTACAACTTTCGTTATACTGGGGTTCTCATATTTCCACTTTAACCATCACTTTTAATCGGTTTTCTACAAACTGCCTAATTGCTGACAGATCAGCGGAACAGAAATCTTAGAAAAATCATAACTCACTAACCGTTAATCGGATTTGGGTGAACTTGGCGGCCACTGAAAGCTAAGACGATAAACCAACTTTTCCTAGGAGACAAGAATCCCAGATTCTGCTTCTAACCTCACGAAAAAGGATCCCCAACCTTCTGGACAGAACGCCGCCTAGCAGGAGACGAAAATCGATCTACCAAAACGGACGCGAAAGCAATTACGGTACCAACCAGCGAGGACCAAGCGACATTACCCTTGTAGAGCGGCGGCGAGAAGAAGAACCCACCGCACGAAGACGAACTCCTTCCTCCTCTTCTTCCCTCCTTTTCTTCCCTTTGCCGGCCGCACCAATGGAGGTTTCCCCTCCACTTCTTGACCGGAAGCAAGGGCTAGGGGAGGAAGAAGGGCAAGAGGCGCAAGGGAGGAGCAACCAGGGGGGAGGAGATGAGGTTTGGGCGCAAGGGAGGAGATGGGGAGTGGGGGGCGGCCGAAAGGGGGAGTGGGGGGGTTTCGGCTAGGGTTTGGGGAGGTGGTGCCCCCCCCCTCCTTCACTTGGCCGGCCATCCTCATGGGCCAAGGGCCCAAGCCCAAGTTGAGGTGAGACAGCGATTTCCCCCCTCTACGACTGTTAATTTGCACATTTTCTACTTGACCCTTCCCGTAAATCCAATTAACTCTTTCCGAACATGAAAATCACATTTCCCATCTCCGGGGTATTACAATACAAAACCCCAAAATATGACTAACAATCTTATTACCTTATCGACTAAGGCAAATCTTTAAATCAAAATCCCCAAGTGAACCCATAAATTAAATATTTAAGCCTACTACATGTGTTCTATGAGTTCTACCTGCATATTTCTCTGATAAAAATCCAACATCATCCGCCGGCAAGCTTAAACATCACTATAATAGTTCTATTTATACTCATGTTGTAACCTATGATGGTAACGCCTACCATAATCCTTACTTGATCTCACAAAAGTTAATAATTAACTTTTCTAAACTCATATTCAAGGATCATGAGTAATAATTCAATTTCTCAGCTATTAACTATCACTTTGACAATGCAAAACCACCGACATCAGCCAAACATAAAAGATCAAAATAAAGATAAAAATAGCAGTTATTCAATCATATCCTTCTCTTTACCGATTCCGCTATCAATCTCTTACTCAACATGCGACTTCCATAAAAGAGATGAGAGAGAAAAGCATAAGGTAGGGGAAACAACAGGGGTAAGGTTCTTTATTTAATTTTAGGGATTTTAAGCTTTAAATACACAAGAACCAACTCAAAACAAACGAAAAAGAAAGCAGTGGGGACAGCACATGATACAAACGAACATGGTCAGTTTTCCAACATAGTTGCGATACAACCCACTCATAGGCGATGCACAACTACTTAGGAAAGAGAGCAATTGATCGCCACAAAATCCAGCATCTACCAGCTAAGTAATAATATCATTAGGGCGTATATAAACTAAGAATAAACCCTAATATCGCAGTAAGACATTGTCTTCTCGTCCTTTCGCCGATGCTCTGGACACGAGAGAAATGTATGAACATACGGGCTTGACGCCTTGGTCCAAGATTGAGTACTTGCCCTCTTACTTCAGGAAGACGATACTCTGGTGGTGCAGACGCACATGGAGAGACCTCATTCTCCCCATAGAGCACATGCCGGTCCACAAGCCCCATGTTGCATAGGAGTTGCAGACGCCCTTGAGTCATAGTGAGACGACGCCGCGCCTCCCATAACTCATGCATAGTACAATGATGGATCTGATCCATGATGTGAATCAACCTTGCTAGCTATCGTACTTGAGTGTCTTTCCCAGACCGGATCCAGACAACAGTGTTCACTTCTGCGCCACATGCTTGCATAGGAAGGTGGTAGTATGGAGGCTGAGCTAACTTCGTCAAGTCATGACGAAGATGGCTCAGTGCCACACGAGCCACTTCCCGCAATGCCGTGGCCTCAGAGGTGCCACGCGCCTGGAATCCGTATGGGATACTCCTTGTCATGTGTCTGGCAACGATATTGATCACTGCCAAATACTCCTCCAACCCTCGTCCTTGATCCCGATGGTAGATGGAGTATTAGTGTTGATAAATGAAGTTTGCTCATCACAATATATCTCTAGAAGTGCCGGATATCCATCCACATCTTCAGCTTGGGTCTCCTTGACGAGGTACTAACGACTCATCTAAGGGCAAGAAGAGCTAATTTGTAATTCAAATAAGAATAAGGTGAGAAGTGATACTAAGATGGATGAGGAATAAAAGAGATTCCTAACTTAGCTTTCTCAATTAGTTTGATATTTTTTAAAAAAAAAATTTGACCAAGGACTTGCTAAACTTAACGCCCGTGCTATCTCTAACCTACAGTCAGTATGGCTCTGATACCAACGCTGTGGGGACCCCGGAGTTATCTCCGTAAGACCGAGACTAATCAAGGTCTTAGAGACATAACTCTAGATCTCCGGTAAATGGATTTCAACTTAACTCAGTCTAAATGAGAGACTTAACTAAAATTTAGAGCCCTGACGATCATGCGCGCCGCTCCTCTGCGAGCACTACATGATTGTTGGTTCTCCAACCAGTCAAGCGCTACACTTAGTGAGTTAAATAGAAAGCCATGAACAGCGAGCATGACCTATATTGGCTCCCAAGATCAGCGACCAATATATTCATACCCTTATTACAACGTTGATCACATCCATACAACTCTCATACATAAATAGTGCAAAAGTTTACAACACAGTTTCAAGTATACGAATACATAAGTGGCCGACCGGCCAAATTAAACAAGTTTAATAGCGGAAGCGAGTAAATAAACTAAAAGGCCAGCAGTGGTATGCCCACAACCCATCGGCAACCGATTGGGAGTTAGAAGATAGCATACTACTCGTCGGTGTCACCTAAATCGACACCGACGAACTCATCAGTCTTGATATCGTCCTCACCTGTAAAAGCCAGCAAACATCTGGCTGACTACCAAAGAGTACTCACAAGTCTTACACAATTGAAAACTTCAAATTGTGGGGACCCCGGTAATTATCTCCATAAGACCGAGATTAGACAAGGCCTTAGGGACATAATCACGGGTCTCCGGTAAATGAATTCCAATTTAACTCTATCCAAGTGAAAGGCTTAGCCGAATACTAGAGCCTCAACGATCATGCGCGCTGCTCCTTTGTGAGCGCTACATGATTGTCGATTCTCTTTCGATCCGAAGCACTACACTTAGTGAGTTACATGGGAATTCATCAACAACGAGTATGACTTATATTGGCTCCCAAGATCAACGACCAATATACTCATACCCTCATCCAACGTTGATTACATCCATACAACGCATACAACCAAAGATTAAAAAAGACATACTGCATAATAGTTAAGGTCTACAGCTTATTACAAACGGCCGACCGCCAAATTCAAGTAAAGTATCAAGTAGCGCGAAGTAAATAGATAAAGCAAAAGACCAAAGTGGTATGCCCATCACCCATCGCAACCGATCGGGGTTAAATGGTAGCACACTACTCGTTAGTGTCACCCAAGTCCACACTAACGAGATCGTCATACTCATACTCTTCCTCACCTGAAAAGGCCAGCAAACATCTGGCTGAGTACAAGTGTACTCGCAAGTCTTACACAAATAAAAATAGTTATACATAAGGGTCATTCAAAGGATGGCTCATGTTGGTTTAGCTTTGCGAAAGAGACGCAACAATTAACATCCTACACATACTAGTTTTCATGTGCCCATTTTAAAATCAGATTTGAAGTAGAAGTAAAGCATGTAGTAAAGTATTTCAGTAAGAAACAATTGAATCATACAAAGACCAAAGTGGCAGCCCACTTTGATGTACTAAACACATGAACATCCCGTTCATGACGAATACCAAGTTCAACCATAGTTTTAATTAAAAGTCTAACAATAGTAACTCCCGAACTCAAGCGGTTGTCCATAACCGTGGACACGGCTATTCGAATAGATTTATACCCTGCAGGGGTGTACTACTTTACCCACACGACTTGATTAGCCCGTAAGCCTCGGATGCCTCCAAAATAGCATACTTCCTATGGTATGCGGCGGGTAAATCAAGATATAGTCATTTTCAGAAGAAAGCCCTATTGAGCTAAGTCCCCTTGTGAGATGGTTCCTTGCCTAGTACAAGCGTCGATAGCACTTGCTAGGGGCTCACAAGTTATATCGGAAATACCGATGCAATCAAAACAAAAGAATTGGCGCTCCCTTGCACACTATAAAGGATTACATCGGCTCCTAAAGAACATAGGATTTCACGGTCGCTATGCCCCTTACACCACCAAGGACTTAACACAATAAAACCCTCCCCCTACTTAACCATACGGCTCCCAACCCGCGTGTGGTAGCACGAGTGTACTTGAATTAACGACGTTACCAAAGTTCGGTCCTCAATTGTCCAGACAAGTCCTTCCACTTACCCAATGCTCGTGCACAAAGCACCATCACTAACCAACACTTGTCCGTACCAAATCTCATTTAAAAATGACAAAGTTTAACTCCTAAAACAGCTACAAAGATCTGAAGTAAAAACATAAAATAAGAGTTGTGTGTATCCCAAAACCATCGGGTTATTCCCGACGATCGAACTACCGTGTCTAGACTTGCATGGCTAAGCAATTCTATCACCCATAATTCACACATCCTATCTTAAGCATATAGGAGTTGGCATAATTCAAGATTAACCTCAAGCATAGGACATATCTAAACTACACATCACAAAAATATTGACATAATCAAAATAGCATGCAAGCAATTATCATTGCACTAACTTAACCAAAACTGGGATCAAATATGATGCAAAAGAAAGTTAAAATGATGCTTGCCTTGCTGGGAGTTCACTTGTTCACTCTCGGTTACATACTCTCTTACTCCCGGCAACTCGGAATCTATAGAAAGGCGATATCGAATAAACACCGAGAAATAGCCAAAAACTCAAATTGCTCCAAAATGCATGAAAATTATACAGTAGCTATATTATGATTTTAAATGAATTTAGGTACAAAAATTATTCCATTTGGAGTTAATATGTGAAAGTTATAGCAATTGGAAAATCAATTTTTTCAGAAAATGCTGAAAATAAATGCTCTGTTACTGTTCACCCGAATTTAATTATTTTGAGAAAAATTGCAGAATTCTAGTGGAGATAAAAACTACAAGGTTAAATATAGAATAATATTTTATGGACAACCCAATTGGATTTATCCCATTTGGAGTTCATATGAATTAGTTATGAATTATTGAAGTTAAAAGACTTTTCCGTATAAAAATAATTCTTTTCTGCATTTTAAATCGAATTAAATCTTTTTATACACGGGCTGACCTAGCCTCTACCAAAGAAAGATAGGGCCCTTGTATTTTATTTTCTTTTCCATTTATTATATAAAGGAAAAATCTACCGATAATCTAATCTTCTCATAAGCATATACTTAACCGATTCTCCGGTGTTGAATCCAATCACATGAATAACACTCTCCAATCATATTCTCATATCTTGATGTAAATCCCGTACTAACCTCAACTAAGACATTATCAAGGTAGTTAATCCATCGAGTGATGCCCAAACTCATGATCTTCCAATTAACCAATCTAACCGAAAATTATACGAAATCCACCGACTCATGGGCATATGACCATGATTATATCCATCAATCGTTTTCCGATATACCATTTAAGCTAATACTAACTATCTAGCTCTACTAGTTTGGCCTCGGAAAATTACAATCGCATACGCTCAATTTTCCACCGATCAAGGTTTAATTGACAAACTGGTACCTAACGCTCTTTACAATTTAAGAACACATCCAACATCTAATTACTCACTAATCGATCAACTTATATCCATTTCACCGAACTAGTCACGTATGACATCTACCAATCCAATCACACATGTGTATATATGATCAACTAATAATCATTTATCGACTAACTCAAATGAGGGTACAACTATCAACTCAGCACATATGACTTATCTACTAATCAATTAGCAATCCAATCATTTATCCGTAATCAAATAATCCATTCTATCATCTCCCAAATTCTATCATATATGATCCGTAAAACTATCAGTTAGGACATCCGATCAAACAATTTAATAAAGTACTTAATCCGATATCCAACGAGCAACAAAACACATATATATAAAAGATATATCCTTAAAAATCACCACATATATCATCCATCAAGTAATCATTTACAAAAATCTTTATGCATCCTTTCTATAAAGATTACTAATCCGATATGAGAAGAAACCTCCAACTAATTTATCTTCCGAAGATCACCACTAGCTTCCGTGCGACTTTACAATAATATTGTCCGATCAAATAATCAACTCATATATTTAATGTAGCATCTACCTATCTATAAGATACATACATTTTACAACAATATTCTAATTATTCGCAATTCACCAACATATCCTCACATAATCATGCCTACGCATACATAAGACATAACCGGAGAGTCACGCCGGTCTTAAGTTACCAAACCATTTTTATAATTAAACATATATAAATAGATGTCATGCTCATGACTAATACGCAACATGCATGACTAATAATCATAAACATGTTAACGAAATTTTTGCTAAGAGTATTACCGCAGTACTAGGCGTGCGAAACATCACCGGACGTCGTCTTTTCGGCACTAGACCGCGTCCGCATAGTCGTCGCTGTTCTCCTCGCTGCTCTGTTGGAATAATCTTGTCATGCTAAATATGTTCAAAGTGTGCTTACATGGCATTGAGACATTGCCATGTCAAGTAGTAAACGTGTAGTTTGAGCTGTGCATGGTAGGAGTCAAATGGTTTGGTACGTGATTAGTGTAGCATTAAAGGTAGGAGAAGCTGCATGCAAGGAATGAGTCTTTGCCTGGTGAGTGATTATGGCGCAAGAACCGGTCCAGCACTGTTAGTGGCCGAGTGTGGAATGCATGCGTGATTTATGTGTATTTAAGTACATGTATTGGGTCGTTGATTGATTAGTGGAGAGAAAAATTGTAGTTCAAGAAAAGGCAGTGCGTGTTTGTGTTCTACTGATCTTTGTTCTCAGCCCATTGTCAAGAAGGACTAGTGTGTGTCTTTGTGTGAGAAAACCAACTCGTGACTGAAAAAAAATACAGTGTGTGATTTCCTAGTATCAAGACATAGTGAAGGTGTGGGTGTGAGTGAAGCACATCAAGAAAGAGAGGAGTTGAGTGATTCAAATCCAACATGCTCTCCCTCGACGCCGCCCTCGGCTCCTGCTCTCGTACCGCTGCATGCACACCCCGGCCTCGCGCTGGCCTCCATTGCGCCACGGGCCTTGCCGGCGCCAGCTCGGCCCTTGGCCTGCTCCGCTGGCCACCTCCGGGCAGCAGCACCGAGCCGCGACGCATGCATGGCTTCGGCCGCCGTCAAGCCACGCCTTGCGCCCGCTGCCTCTCGCATGCGTCGCCTCGCCTCGGCCATCATGTACCGTGGCCGGTTCTTCCAGCTCCCACACCACGGCTGCTGCTCCTTACCGCCACCTCCATGTTGTGCTTGCCTCACCCTGGGCGCCACGCCGCTGCTCCTTGGTCGCATGCATGCGCCAAGCTAGGCTGCTCCTCGACCGCCCCGGCTCGGTCACCACCTGGTCGACGCCGCCGCCGCGTTGCCGCTGGACAGCCCGCATGGAGCCACTGCTCGCTGCTCCAATGCCGCCGGCCAGCCTAGGCACCGCTGGTTGTTCTTGCCCAGGCCGGCCACCTCCACCTCGGCCTGCCTGGCTGGTGCAACAAGCTCCGGCCGCACCTGCCTGGGCTGCTGCTGCAGCAACATCACTAACCTTGCTCCTCTTCTTCAAAACTCTCAAAAGGCTTCGCATGCACAAACTAATCACAGAAATGGAATGTCCTCAAGACGAGGAACACTACTATATAACATGCATGAGGGGATTTGTGGTTCTTGGAAGGGATTGGAAGGAGAGAAGTTGGTTTGGCTTGAGCTCAAGAAAGAGAAATGGTTGTTCTCTGTTGGGGAAGAAAGTGGCGTGGAGAAGATGAGGTTGGCAGTGGAGTGAATTGCTTTGAATGGTTGTGTATGGCTGTTGGGGTGGGAGAGGAATAAACAAACAAAGAAAGATGGCAGTGGAGAGAGATGAGCAAATGACAGTGGAGAAAAGATGCTTCAGCTGGGTTAAAGAAATAGGGATGGCAGATTGGCAGTGAGGATACATGATGAAATGGTTGTGTACTGAGAAAAGAAATGGCAGAGGTGGGTTGGTTCGGTTGGGGCAAAGGTGAACAGGAAATAAAATTTGACAGTGAAATAAATAGCAGCAATTCTTCCTCCTTCTTGCATGCCACGCAAAAGAGCTCGCACTCGAAAATCGATTGGAGAAACAGAACGCCCTCGAGACGACGATCGCAACGCTATAACATGCGTCGCATGATTTTTGGTTTTCGGTTGTGTTTGCGAGGAGGGAAGTTAGGGAAAAGAAATGGATACACGCGTCGCCTCGCTGCGATCGGTCGGACTGAAAAAGAGCTGCGGTCTAATGTATGCACCACGGTATGATTTTTGAAATGCATGTGAAAGCAAGAGACCAAAATAATTTTCTTTCATTTGTAGTCTCTCGACCAATTCAATTTAATATTGTTTGCTATTATTATTATTATCTTTATACAACTTTTAGACAACTCGATTCGATTTTAAAGGCAACATTTGAATTAAACATGGGAAAATTTTAAAAATATTGCCAAATTTTTATTAGATCGCCTACTTAAATATTAATATCCTGATCCTGAAAATCGGGATGTTACAAACCTCCCCCCTTAGAAAGAATCTCGTCCCCGAGATTCGGGTAGAAAAGGATAGGGGCAGAAAAACTGAGTCACTTTGTTAAAATCCGAATTTTTTTTTTAAAAAAAAAAAGACCAAATGATTCGATCTTCAACCAATGCCACTTCTATCTCGGCATTTTTGGTTCGGTAACATCTAATTAAAATCCATCAATCATATTTGGTCTAAGGCAAACACACTCCAATATATTGTTCCACAATGTGTATGTTAACCTCCGAAATCACTTACTTGATGTATTCTTCCAAACCACTAAAAATTTATTGGTTTGATTTGATTTATAATGAGGGTGCTGACTTACTTCTACATTTTCACAATGCATAAGTGAGGACAAGCATCTATTAATCCAGTCCCACAATATAAATCATGGTTTAACTCCAATCTTGATTACATTACCGTGAACACTATAATCCTAAGTGAAATCACCATATTGCTCACATATTCCATTACGCTGGCTTTATAAATTTCTACCATAGGGTATCTCCAATATAACTCCCAATTCATGAGCGCTAAAAACAGTATTCCAAGGCCAACAATTTACCAATTGACATATACTATCAACCATTTATCAACTAATTGCTGTTTCCAGAAATTTTTCCTCACAACAATTAAATTTCTAAAAGAAAGAATATCTATGCAAGATCAACTGTATCTTCAAGCAATGTCTCTATATTTTCGTTTATCAATCCTTTTGTTAGCGTGGTCAATCTACTTGCAATAATCAATCCACCAATTACTTCAAATCAATCTTTTAAAGTATAATCCACTTGCCCCTATTGTAGGATCTAATCAATCATCAAAACCAATGCAATTATCCAAGGTTAAAGATATACCTCCTTTATCTAGAGTCAACTCCGACCTAGGTATATCAAATCATCAAAAAGATCATCCATCCAAGATGAGTTTGTAATCCATCCATAATCCAAATAGTTTGAATCGCTAACTTTGTACAAATCAAGTTATCCACAATAATTATCTTAGTTCAATTCAACAATATTAATTCGATGTCTTCCAAAGTATACTTATCCTCAAGCATTATCTAAATCCAATAGCTACATCTAATCATCCCTAATTAATCCAATTATATCATCCTTGGGACTACTATTTCCAAAGAGATAAATCTCCTATTTGATCCCCATAGTCATCCATTATACAACTATTCAATTGTCTTATCGTTCCTCATCTCTAAAAGTATTACGATCCGGTTATGTACTCAAATACAACTTCACAAATCTCAAATTTATAATCATAAGTATCCACTAAAATTTATAATATCATCATAGTTTCTAAATTCCAATTCTATCACACTGAACCAAAATCTGTTAGCAATCCTATTGACATGTTGACTAAGGCATATCAAATATATAATTCCCCAAGTGAACCCACAACATTATTTATTCGAGCCTATACACGTACTTCATGAGTTCTACCTGCATTTTCCTCTGATATAAATCCAACATCACCTGCAGGCAAGCTTATACCTCACTACAATAGTTTCATTTATACTCATATCGCAACCTTCTATGGCAACTCCTACCATAAGCCACAATTGATCTCCCAAAGGTTAACATTTCAGGGTACAAAAATCTAATTAACTCATCTAAGATCATATTCGGGAATCATGAGTAATAATCCAATTTCTTTATGTTCAAATATCCCTTTGGTCATGCAAGTTCACCAATTGAAGATAAAATAGCAGTTATTCAATCATATCCTTCTCTTCACCGACTCCGCTATCAATTCTTAATAAACGTGCGACTTCCATTAAAGAGATGAGAGGGAAAAGCATAAGGTAGGGGAAACAACAGGGGTAAGGTCCTTAATTCAATTTAGAGATTTGAAGCTCCATAACACAAGAACCGACTTGCAACAACGAAAAAGGAAACAGTAGGGACAGCACAAGATGCAAACGAGCATGGTTAGTTTTCCGGCATAGTTGTGATACAACCCACCTGTAGGTGATGCACAACTACTTGGAAAAGAGAGCAAATGATCGCCACAAAATCCAGCGTCTACCAGCTAAGTAATAATATCATTAGGGTGTATATAATCTAAGAATAAACCCTAATTTAACCCTAATATCATAGCAAGGCATTGTCTTCTCGTCCTTTTGCCGATGCTCTGGACACAAGAGAAACGTATGAACATACGAGCTTGACGTCTTGGTCCAAGATTGAGTACTTGCCCTCTTACTTTAGGAAGACGGTACTCCGGTGGTGCAGACGCATATGGGAGACCTCGTTTTCCCCATACAGCACACACCGGTCCACAAGTCCCATGTTGCGTATGGGTTGTAGACGCTCTTGAGCCACGGTAAGATGAAACTGCGTCTCCCATAACTCACGCATAGAGCAATTATAGATTTGATCCTTGATGTGTATCAATCTTGCCAGATGTTGTACTTGAGTGTCTTTCCCAGACTGGATCATGGCAACAGTGTTCACTTCTGCGCCACGTGCTTGCATAGGAAGGTGGTAGTATGGAGACTGAGCTAACTTCGTCAAGTCATGACGAAGATGGCTCAGTGCCACACAGGCCACTTCCTGCAATGCCGTGGCTTCAGAGGTGCCACGCGCCCGGAATCCATATGGGATACTCCTTGTCACGCGTCTGGCAACGATATTGATCACTGCCAAATATTCCTCCATCCCTGATCCTTGCTTCCGATGATAGATGGAGTATTGGTGTTGATAAGTGAAGTTTGCTCTTCACAATATATCTCTAGAAACGCCGGATATCCATCCACATCTTCAGCTTGGGTCTCCCGAACAAGGTATTGACGACTTAACCAAGGACAGAATGGCAAGATGAGTTAGTTTCGTAAATCGAAACAAGAATAAGGTGAGAAAAGATACTAAGATGGATAAGGAATAAAAGAGATTCCTAACTTAGTTTTTCTCAACTTAGTTTGATACCTTGAAAATAGTTTTAGACCAATGGACTGGCTAAACTTAACGTCCATGCTATCTCTAACCTACGATCGGTATGGCTCGATACTAACATGTGTGGGGACCCGGTAATTATCTCCATAAGACCGAGATTAGACAAGGCCTTAGGGACATAATCACGGGTCTCCGGTAAATGAATTCCAATTTAACTCTATCCAAGTGAAAGGCTTAGCCGAATACTAGAGCCTCAACGATCATGTGCGCTGCTCCTTTGCGAGCGCTACATGATTGTTGATTCTCTTTCGATCCGAAGCACTACACTTAGTGAGTTACATGGGAATTCATCAACAACGAGTATGACTTATATTGGCTCCCAAGATCAACGACCAATATACTCATACCCTCATCCAACGTTGATTACATCCATACAACGCATACAACCAAAGATTAAAAAAGACATACTGCATAATAGTTAAGGTCTACAACTTATTACAAACGGCCGACCGGCCAAATTCAAGTAAAGTATCAAGTAGCAGCGGAAGTAAATAGATAAAGCAAAAGACCAGCAGTGGTATGCCCATCACCCATCGGCAACCGACTGGGGGTTAAATGGTAGCACACTACTCGTTAGTGTCACCCAAGTCCACACTAACGAGATCGTCATACTCATACTCTTCCTCACCTGAAAAGGCCAGCAAACATCTGGTTGAGTACAAGTGTACTCGCAAGTCTTACACAAATAAAAATAGTTATGCATAAGGGTCATTCAAAGGATGGCTCATGTTGGTTTAGTTTTGCGAAAGAGACGCAACAATTAACATCCTACACATACTAGTTTTCATGTGCCCATTTTAAAATCAGATTTGAAGTAGAAGTAAAGCATGTAGTAAAGTATTTCAGTAAGAAACAATTGAATCATACAAAGACCAAAGTGGCAGCCCACTTTGATGTACTAAACACATGAACATCCCGTTCATGACGAATACCAAGTTCAACCATAGTTTTAATTAAAAGTCTAACAATAGTAACTCCCGAACTCAAGCGGTTGTCCATAACCGTGGACACGGCTATTCGAATAGATTTATACCCTGCAGGGGTGTACTACTTTACCCACACGACTTGATTAGCCCGTAAGCCTCCAGATGCCTCCGAAAATAGCATACTTCCTATGGTATGCCGTAGGGTAAATCAAGATATAGTCATTTTCAGCAAGAAAGCCCTATTGAGCTAAGTCCCCCTTGTGAGATGGTTCCTTGCCTAGTACAAGCGTCTGATAGCACTTGCTAGGGGGCTCACAAGTTATATCGGAAATACCGATGCAATCAAAACAAAAGAATTGGCGCTCCCTTGCACACTATAAAGGATTACATCGGCTCCTAAAGAACATAGGATTTCACGGTCGCTATGCCCCTTACACCACCAAGGACTTAACACAATAAAATCCTCCCCTACTTAACCATACGGCTCCCAACCCGCATGTGGCAAAGACGAGTGTACTTGAATTAACGACGTTACAAAGTTCGGTCCTCAATTGTCGGACAAGTCCTTCCACTTACCCAATGCTCGTGCACAAAGCATCATCACTAACCAACACTTGTCCGGACCAAATCTCATTTAAAAATGACAAAGTTTAACTCCTAAAACAGCTACAAAGATCTGAAGTAAAAACATAAAATAAGAGTTGTGTGTATCCCAAAACCATCGGGTTATTCCGACGATCGAACTACGTGTCTAGACTTGCATGGCTAAGCAATTCTATCACCCATAATTCACACATCCTATCTTAAGCATATAGGAGTTGGCATAATTCAAGATTAACCTCAAGCATAGGACATATCTAAACTACACATCACAAAAATATTGACATAATCAAAATAGCATGCAAGCAATTATCATTGCACTAACTTAACCAAACTGGGATCAAATATGATGCAAAAGAAAGTTAAAATGATGCTTGCCTTGCTGGGAGTTCACTTGTTCACTCTCGTTACATACTCTCTTACTCCCGGCAACTCGGAATCTATAGAAAGCGATATCGAATAAACAGAAATAGCCAAAAACTCAAATTGCTCCAAAATGCATGAAATTTATACAGTAGCTATATTATGATTTTAAATGAATTTAGGTACAAAAATTATTCCATTTGGAGTTAATATGTGAAAGTTATAGCAATTGGAAAATCAATTTTTAGAAAATCTTGAAAATAAATGCTCATATCGTTCATTCGAATTTAATTATTTTGAGAAAAATTGCAGAATTCTAGTGGAGATAAAAACTACAAGGTTAAATATAGAATAATATTTTATGGACAACCCAATTGGATTTATCCCATTTGAAGTTCATATGAATTAGTTATGAATTATTGAAGTTAAAAGACTTTTCCGTATAAAAATAATTCTTTTCTGCATTTTAAATCGGAATTAAATCTTTTTTTATACAAGGGCTGACCTAGCCTCTACCAAAGAAAGATAGGGCCCTTGTATTTTATTTTCTTTTCCATTTATTATATAAAGGAAAACATCTACCGATAATCTAATCTTCTCATAAGCATATACTTAACCGATTCTCCGGTGTTGAATCCAATCACATGAATAACACTCTCCAATCATATTCTCATATCTTGATGTAAATCCTGTACTAACCTCAACTAAGACATTATCAAGGTAGTTAATCCATCGAGTGATGCCCAAACTCATGATCTTCCAATTAACCAATCTAACCGAAAATTATACGAAATCCACCGACTCATGGGCATATGACCATGATTATATCCATCAATCGTTTTCCGATATACCATTTAAGCTAATACTAACTATCTAGCTCTACTAGTTTCGCCTCGGCAAATTACAATCGCATACGCTCAATTTTCCACCAATCAAGGTTTAATTGACAAACTGGTACCTAATGCTCTTTACAATTTAAGAACACATCCAACATCTAATTACTCACTAATCGATCAACTTATATCCATTTCACCGAACTAGTCACGTATGACATCTACCAATCCAATCACACATGTGTATATATGATCAACTAATAATCATTTATCGACTAACTCAAATGAGGGTACAACTATCAACTCAGCACATAGGACTTATCTACTAATCAATTAGCAATCCAATCATTTATCCGTAATCAAATAATCCATTCTATCATCTCCCAAATTCTATCATATATGATCCGTAAAACTATCAGTTAGGACATCCGATCAAACAATTCAATAAAGTACTTAATCCGATATCCAACGAGCAACAAAACACATATATATAAAAGATATATCCTTAAAAATCACCACATATATCATCCATCAAGTAATCATTTACAAAAATCTTTATGCGTCCTTTCTATAAAGATTACTAATCCAATATGAGAAGAAACCTCCAACTAATTTATCTTCCGAAGATCACCACTAGCTTCCGTGCGACTTTACAATAATATTGTCCGATCAAATAATCAACTCATATATTTAATGTAGCATCTACCTATCAATAAGATACATACATTTTACAACAATATTCTAATTATTCGCAATTCACCAACATATCCTCACATAATCATGCCTACGCATACATAAGACATAACCGAGAGTCACGCGGTCTTAAGTTACCAAACCATTTTTATAATTAAACATATATAAATAGATGTCATGCTCATGACTAATACGCAACATGCATGACTAATAATCATAAACATGTTAACGAAATTTTTGCTAAGAGTATTACCGCAGATACTAGGCGTGCGAAACATCACCGGACGTCGTCTTTTCGGCACTAGACCGCGTCCGCATAGTCGTCGCTGTTCTCCTCGCTGCTCTGTTGGAATAATCTTGTCATGCTAAATATGTTCAAAGTGTGCTTACATGGCATTGAGACATTGCCATGTCAAGTAGTAAACGTGTAGTTTGAGCTGTGCATGGTAGGAGTCAAATGGTTTGGTACGTGATTAGTGTAGCATTAAAGGTAGGAGAAGCTGCATGCAAGGAATGAGTCTTTGCCTGGTGAGTGATTATGGCGCAAGAACCGGTCCAGCACTGTTAGTGGCCGAGTGTGGAATGCATGCGTGATTTATGTGTATTTAAGTACATGTATTGGGTCGTTGATTGATTAGTGGAGAGAAAATTGTAGTTCAAGAAAAGGCAGTGCGTGTTTGTGTTCTACTGATCTTTGTTCTCAGCCCATTGTCAAGAAGGACTAGTGTGTGTCTTTGTGTGAGAAAACCAACTCGTGACTGAAAAAAAATACAGTGTGTGATTTCCTAGTATCAAGACATAGTGAAGGTGTGGGTGTGAGTGAAGCACATCAAGAAAGAGAGGAGTTGAGTGATTCAAATCCAACATGCTCTCCCTCGACGCCGCCCTCGGCTCCTGCTCTCGTACCGCTGGATGCACACCCCGGCCTCGCGCTGGCCTCCATTGCGCCACGGGCCTTGCCGGCGCCAGCTCGGCCCTTGGCCTGCTCCGCTGGCCACCTCTCGCATGCGTCGCCTCGCCTCGGCCATCATGTACCGTGGACGGTGCTTCCAGCTCCCACACCACGGCTGCTACTCCTTACCGCCACCTCCATGTTGTGCTTGCCTCACCCTGGGCGCCACGCCGCTGCTCCTTGGTCGCATGCATGCGCCAAGCTGGGCTGCTCCTCGACTGCCCCGGCTCGGTCACCACCTGGTCGACGCCGCCGCCGCGTTGCCGCTGGACAGCCCGCATGGAGCCACTGCTCGCTGCTCCAATGCCGCCGGCCAGCCTAGGCACCGCTGGTTGTTCTTGCCCAGGCCGGCCACCTCCGCCTCGGCCTGCCTAGCTGGTGCAGCAAGCTCCGGCCGCACCTGCCTGGGCTGCTGCTGCAGCAACATCACTAACCTTGCTCCTCTTCTTCAAAACTCTCAAAAGGCTTCGCATGCACAAACTAATCACAGAAATGGAATGTCCTCAAGACGAGGAACACTACTATATAACATGCATGAGGGGATTTGTGGTTCTTGGAAGGGATTGGAAGGAGAGAAGTTGGTTTGGCTTGAGCTCAAGAAAGAGAAATGGTTGTTCTCTGTTGGGGAAGAAAGTGGCGTGGAGAAGATGAGGTTGGCAGTGGAGTGAGTTGCTTTGAATGGTTGTGTATGGCTGTTGGGGTGGGAGAGGAATAAACAAACAAAGAAAGATGGCAGTGGAGAGAGATGAGCAAATGACAGTGTAGAAAAGATGCTTCAGCTGGGTTAAAGAAATAGGGATGGCAGATTGGCAGTGAGGATACATGATGAAATGGTTGTGTACTGAGAAAAGAAATGGCAGAGGTGGGTTGATTCGGTTGGGGCAAAGGTGAACAGGAAATAAAATTTGACAGCGAAATAAATAGCAGCAATTCTTCCTCCTTCTTGCATGCCACGCAAAAGAGCTCGCACTCAAAAATCGATTGGAGAAACAGAACGCCCTCGAGACGACGATCGCAACGCTATAACATGCGTCGCATGATTTTTGGTTTTCGGTTGTGTTTGCGAGGAGGGAAGTTAGGGAAAAGAAATGGATACACAGACGTCTCGCCTGCGGTCGGTCGGACTGAAAAAGAGCGGCGGTCTAATGTATGCACCACGGTATGATTTTTGAAATGCATGTGAAAGCAAGAGACCAAAATAATTTTCTTTCATTTGTAGTCTCTCGACCAATTCAATTTAATATTGTTTGCTATTATTATTATTATCTTTATACAACTTTTAGACAACTCGATTCGATTTTAAAGGCAACATTTGAATTAAACATGGGAAAAATTTTAAAATATTGCTAAATTTTTATTAGATCGCCTACTTAAATATTAATATCCTGATCCTGAAAATCGGGATGTTACACAAATGGTACCAAAGAATTGGCAATATGGAAACTCAGTCCAAGCAGCCAACGAAATGGCAGTATGGGCATGGCACCGGCACCGGCACCGGCACCGGCTCTACATTATAAGGACGGGCTTTCCGCCTGAACAAACCGCACCACAAATCCAAACGAACGAATGGAGCGCGAGCTCTGGTTGCTATGGGCGACGCTCGCCGTCTCGCTCCTCTACTACCTGACCAGCCTAAGACGCCGCTCGGGCGCTGGACGGCTCCCGCTCCCGCCGGGCCCCACGCCGCTCCCACTCGTCGGCAACCTACTCAGCCTGCGCGGCAATCTCCACCACACGCTCGCGCGCCTCGCGCGCGCCCACGGCCCCGTCATGACCCTGAAGCTGGGCCTCACCACCGCCGTGGTAGTCTCCTCGCGCGACGCGGCGAGGGAGGCCTTCACCAAGCACGACCGGCGCCTCGCCGCACGCGCGGTTCCGGACTCCGGTCGCGCGCTTGGCTTCTCCGAGCGGTCCATGATATGGTTGCCGAGCTCCGACCCGCTCTGGAAGACCCTGCGCGGTATCGTGGCCGCGAACATCTTCTCCCCGCGCAGCATCGCCGCGGTGCGCGGCGTCCGCGAACGTAAGGTGTACGACATGGTGAGCTACTTCCGTGGGCGTGCCGGGCAAGAAGTGGACGTCGGCCAGGCCGTTTACGGCGGCGTGCTCAACCTCGTGTCGAGCGCGTTGTTCTCCATCGACGTGGTCGACGTGGGCGCTGAGTCGGCGCAGGGGTTACGAGTGCTCGTGGAGGAACTCGTCGAGGCGATCGCAAAGCCGAACGTCTCCGACCTTTTCCCTTTCCTCCGGGCTCTCGACTTGCAGGGCTGGCGTCGCTGGGTGGCGAGGCGACTGAAAAGAGCACTCCGCGTCTTGGATGACATAGTTGACCGCCGTTTGGAGGACGCGTCCATGCACAAGCACAGTGATTTCCTGAACTCGCTCCTCGAGCTCGTGTCCACAGGCAAGATCGCTCGCCACAACGTGACAACCATTCTATTCGACATGTTCGCGGCCGGGAGCGACACAATCGCCATCACGGTGGAGTGGGCGATGGCCGAGCTGCTCCGCAACCCGAGCGTCATGGCCAAGGTGCGGGCGGAGATGGAGGACACACTCGGCGGCAAGGAAACCATCGAGGAGCCCGATGCGGCCAACCTGCCGTACCTCCAGGCCGTGGTGAAGGAGGCGATGCGGCTGCATCCGGTGGCACCAATACTGTTACCCCACCAGGCCGTGGAGGACGGCGTGGAGATCGGAGGCTACGCCGTGCCGAAGGGCTCGACGGTTATCTTCAACGCGTGGGCGATAATGCTGGACCCGGTGGCGTGGGAGAGGCCCGACGAGTTCGTGCCGGAGCGTTTCTTGGAGAGGGCGGAGGTGGATTTCCGTGGAAAGGAGTTCGAGTTCATCCCGTTCGGGTCCGGGAGGAGGCTGTGCCCCGGCTTGCCGATGGCGGAGCGCGTCGTGCCGTTCATACTGGCCTCGCTGCTGCGCGCGTTCGAGTGGCGGCTCCCGGACGGCGTGTCGGCCGAGGAGTTGGACGTAAGCGAGAGATTTACGACCGCCAACGTGCTGGCTGTCCCCCTGAGAGCCGTGCCCGTTGTGGTCAACTAATTAATGCACGGCGGTTGTTGCACATGAATTGTGCTAGCCTGTCAAAACAATGAAAACACGAACGAATGCGTCGAGAAGGATCGTGATCTCCAGCTGTTTTTTAGTGGGATCTGTATTTTTAGGCTGCGAGAAAAACTATTGATATGAGCTTTTGATTTAGATCTTGGACTATTGCCCTAGTGGCTGAGGCCTGCTAGCAATGAAAAGACTAACTAATTAATGCACGTCGGCCCTTCAAATGAATTGTATTAGCCTGTCAAATCAATGAAAACACGAACGTATGCCAAATCCTCTGATATTACGGAGTAATGTCACCGTAAACAGTATCATGACATTGTTTTACAGCCGTCGGATCGGAAATCGGTGGCCGAGATGCAGATCAGTACTGTAGGAAAATACTGTAGCATCATACTGCAACAAAAAACATCGTATCATTGCACTGTTTACAAACACTGTAGCACACTGTAGCATCCAATATCAGCCGCTGTTTTCCTATCCAACGGCTCAAATTCAAGGAATGTCATGGTATTGTTCATCTGTGACATTCCTATTGCAATGTTAGGGGATGTGATTCCGCTTGGCTCGTGATATCTCTTCTGTGCATGTAATCTTATATGAAGCCACACATTAGAGGATCTCGTGCCAAGTGTGGCCCATAGCAACCAGAGCTCGTGCCAGGGCGGAGCCGGAACTGAGGATAGGGGTCATGGTAGTCAGAGATGTAACATGGTGATATGTTCAAGTATTCAACACGTACGGGAACGTATATTTGGCAAGCACAATAGAATATTGCATATCTATTAACTTCAATTCAGTTATACGGCATAATTTCATCATATATGAAATTATGCATTTGGGCTTGAACGTCAGTGAGCACCAAATATGATTAAGAGTGCCCAATGTGCATGATGCTTTAGCTAGAGAAGTATTAAAGCAACTAATACATACTGATCCTACACTACTTGCTGATCCAAACCCTAGGGTCAACCTTTATAAAATCTTTAGACCTTTATGAATTTGTCTACAAATATTAATAGTAATAGGGCTTTTTCGTAAAAGTCTGTTGTCCCAAATGACCCCACAGGTTTAAGAGTAACTGCTCGTGCCATAAAATTCCATGGCCGGTTGTGCTGGTACGTTTGCGTAGTGAGAAGTTTTTGGACTTATCAGTTGATCCGGGATAATATGAGCTGGATAAATCCCCAAAAGTTTTAAATGGGACATGTATAGTATTTGCTAAACAACACTCAAGTCGAAATTCATATTTGCTCTTCAGCACTCGAATTTTTGTGGCAATTACTCGAATTTTAAGCTACTAAAATTGGACATGTTCGTTACCACGACACAAAATAGAATTTCCAACACATACATTTATAAACTCTAGTAAATGGTGCATAAATCTATATTTATCCAAATAAGAAAAATGAAAAATAATGTATATGTGTGATCCGACGAACATCAGAGTACGCCCAGCTTAATATAGCCCAACTCAAGGCCGTCCTAAGGCCATCACAACCCAAGCGTGGTGTAAACCTAAGCCTAGTCTAACCCATGCCCTACCCAAACCCAACCCAACCCAGGCCCTGCCCAAGCACAACCTAAATCCAGCCTATGCCTGACCTAGGTCCTGTTTGTTTAGCCTTAAGATTTTTGGCTTATAGCTTATAGTCAGCTTTTTGGTTTAATCAGCTTATAAACCTTTTAGCTTTTAAGCCAAGCTTTGGTGTTTGGTAATCTATTTTTTTTATAGGATGCTGCCTTATTGAGTTGTGTGTGAAGGATAGAAAATCTGAATTGCCCTTGAGGGTTTAAACTTTAAAGAACCTTTTTAAGGTTTAAACTTTAAAGAACCTTTTTAAGCATGTATTTAAACTTATTTTTGCATGGGATTTGAAAATTTAGGGTTACATGCAAATGTACATACGAAACAAAAATAGATTTATCTCGTACGTGTGTGTACCATGGCCTATCCAAATAAATTGCAAATCTCGACATCTATCGGAAATGTATATCTAACAAGACCGGAGTATAACAGACAATCTATCCATAGCAAGATATCGCTCGTATATGTATGCATATATTAATTTTGAACATTGCGTAACAAAAAAAATTAATATAGAAAGGCAAATATTAGGCAACCAACCAAAATAACACAGTAGCAAAATATTATTTGATTATATATTATGCAATTATCTTGTCACTGCAACATATACATATCATATTAATGTAATCTATTTCTCCTCTTGTGGCCATTAAAGAAGTAGCAATACTATCATAAAAGACACTCATGTCTCCATTATCGATAGCTAATCCATTGACACCGTGCCCTCCATATGATCCAAATCATCCTAGAATTACCTAAATAGCAAAGCATATGGCGGTGCAACATAAGAATTTACAAATACAAATATACAACAGAAGAAAAAAACCAACTTACTGAACACAGTGCCTCACTGACAATGACACTGACACAATGCTATGCACATTATATAATGCGAAAAAATTGAGGTACTATACTTATTAAAAAAAAAACCATGATTATAGCTTAATAATGCTCCAGTGAGCTTGTAGACAAGCACAAAACAGTCGGAACACCCATTTTACTTGAATCAGGGATGAAGCAGCCACTAAAAACAAAAGAAAAAGCTCATTTCAGTTAAATTTAATTAGTACAAGATTGGTTAGAATGGTAAACCAGCAACTGCACTCCTGTTATGGAAAGGTGCTAGGCGGAGCAGCGGGTGCATGAACAGTAGAATGGTAAACCAGCAACTGCACTCCTGTTAGTGAATTCTTTTTTAATTTAGCTCGGCGCTACGTTAAGTGCAAAAATAGCCCTCATGTACCGAAAATTTTAAATTTGGCCTCCTTCCAAGCGCGGAATAATCGAAGGCCGACATGTCTCACTTTCTACGCTCGGAGAGCGCGGAACCTTGGTGCTACGAGCAGAAACCAGGCGGGCGCGGAAGCCGGAGGTGCGGCGCAGAAGGACACATGTCCGGGCACCTTCCGCGCCATTTGAGAGCGGAAAGGAGTGGCATAATGCTGTTTTTATAATAGTTTTTTATTCATGTTTACTGTTGCTTAAAAGTGAAAGCAATACTTTTTTATTGTTTTTTTATTCACCATTTCTATGGCGTGAAAAGGCACAGCGCGGCATGTGAATTTTTTTAATGTTTTTAATTCATGTTTACTGTTGCTTGAAAGTGAAAGCAATGAATTTTTTATTCTTCTCGCGAGCGGAACGCGGTCTAGTTACTTAACGTGCTCGGTTGGTGCGGAAGCAGCCTGGCCCCACCACGTTCCGCGCTGCGCCTTTGGCTTCCGCGCCCTGCACCAAGTTCCCGCGCTCCTCAAGCGCGGAAAGTGACATGTGTCGGCCTTCGGTTATTCCGCACTTGAAAAGAGGCCAAATTTAAAATTTTCGATGCACCGGGGCCATTTTTGCACTTAACGTGGCGTCGGGGGCCAAATTAAAAAAAGAATTCTACTGTAGTGCCACGTGAGCAGTACCTGTTGGTACTGTAGCACCATTATTTCCACACACGTTGATTGATTTTCTAGAATAAAAAATAGTTGGTTGGATAAATTATTTTGGGATTCCTTATCTATCAAGTTATTATTAGGGATATGATATTATTTATTAGAAAAATTATTTTTAATAATTGAAAAGATTACATTGGGTTGATAGGTTTACTTATAGATTATTTCTTAGACGTCAAGTTAGACTGTCCCTATAAAATGGATAGTATGTATTCATTATCAATCAGGTAATGAGAAATCAAGAGTTCAACTAAACCTTAGAGCATCACTACCTCGACAGGGAAGAGCCCTTCTGTCAGCGGCTAGATGAGGGCGAGTGCCATAATCTTGGTCCTCGAACCCATACCCAACCAACAACCACTATATTTGGTATCAGAGCTAGATCTGACATGTTCGAGATTATCATTAGGACCAGGCAATGTAGTGTACTAGCAACTACTACAGGCATGGTACCAATTCTCATTTGAAGGTGCATGAACTAATTAATCAAATAATCAAACAAGATACCATTTGGCATGCTCAGTTGTGATATTTCAATTCTGAAAATCAGGATGTTACACCTTTAACTCTTGAAAACTTTCTTCACAGGCTGGAGTCCAAGTGAACTTTTTCTCCTTTTTCAACAATTGCGTAAGAGGCTTAGCAATAGATGAGAATCCTTCGATGAAGCGGCGGTAATAACCTGCCATTCCCAAGAAACTGCGAATCTGAGTTACGGTCTTGGGCTGCTCCCAATGTAACACTGCTTTAACCTTACCGGGGTCAACTGCTACTCCCTCGGCTATCATCACATGACCAAGGAAATGAACTTCTTTCTTCCAAAAATCACACTTACTGAACTTGGCATACAACTGATGCTCTCTGAGTTTTCCCAAGACTATCCTTAAATGTTCGGCGTGTTCTTCCTCCGTCTTGGAGTAAACCAAAATATCATCAATGAACACAACTACGAACTTGTCCAGATATTCCATGAACACTTTATTCATCATGTTCATGAAGTATGCTGGGGCATTAGTCAGACCAAAAGACATGACTAAGAACTCATAATGTCCATACCGCGTTGAGAAAGCGGTCTTCGGTATATCCTTAGGACAAATCTTTAGCTGGTGGTAACCTGATCGCAGGTCGATCTTTGAGAACACTCCGGCTCCTTTCATCTGATCAAACAGATCATCTATCCGGGGTAGTGGGTACTTGTTCTTGATAGTAACCTCGTTGAGAGAACGGTAATCAATACACATTCTCATACTTCCATCTTTCTTCTTGACAAACAACACTGGCGCTCCCCATGGCGACGAACTAGGTCTCACGAAACCTTTCTCAAGAAGTTCTTCTATCTGCTTCTTCATCTCTACCAATTCATCGGCTGGCATCCGATAAGGCCTCTTTGAAATTGGTGCTGTCCCTGGCACTAAGTCGATGACAAACTCAATGTCACGGTCTTGTGGCATCCCTGGTAATTCTTCTGGAAACACATCCGGATATTCACTGACGACTGGTACTTCTTCTAAGGAAAGGGTCTTCGGGCTGTTTACTAGCAAATGTCCATCACGAACTGAGGTGGCAGAAACTCTACCTTGTTTCCTTTGGTATCCTCGATTGTTACGGCTCTTCGACCACAATCTAGCACGGCTTTGTGCTTGGATAACCAATCCATGCCAAGAATGACATCTAGGGTTTGGGTATCTAGAACAATTAGGTTGGCTAGAAACTCAACTCCAGCTATGAGTAACTTAGCTCCTAAACATCCCACCCTAGTACTTAGCTTTGCTCCAGGCGACTGGACTAACAGAGTATGCTTAAGTTGCATAACTTCCAAATTATTCTTGGTTGCAAACATTCTAGAAACAAACGAATGCGAAGCTCCGGAATCAAACAAAACTGATGCAGGTACTGAGTTAACCAGAAACTTATCCAGTACGACGTCTGGTGATTCCTGGGCACCTTCCAGGGTGACATGGTTGACACGGCCTCTGATCACAGACTGTGGTGCTCCTCCGGCTTGACCGACAACTTGTGAAGCTCCTTGGTTGCTGCCTGGCGTTGGCGTCTTGGATGGAGTGGCTCCCAAGTTAAAACATACTGGAGTGATTGTTCCCCTTTGCGGACACTGGTTGGCAAAATGTCCTGGCTGACGACAGGCATAACAGACTTTTGGTCCGCTTTGCTGATTGCTTCCCGGGTTGGGGTTGACAGGTGCTGGGTTGCGGAAGTTGAGTCGAGAGAGATATGAGGAGAGTTAAGCAATTAATTAACCTTGCAAGTTAATTTTTCTTTTAGAAAATAGTTTGGACAATCTAAAGACGGCCAATCTAACTAAGGTCAAGACCTACAGTCAGTATGGCTCTGATACCACCTCTGTCGGGACCCAGAATTACGATTCTGAAACCCTCTGTGTATACTGCACTAGTCCAGGATCACGCTAGTGCACACAGTGTTAACATAGGTAAATATCGATCCACACAAGCGATAAATAAAGTAAACGATTAGTTTCAATAACAAATAATGGTTTTGACCTTATGGTCGAGTTTACACTTATTAAGCCACGCAGGGCTAACAGAGAATAAAGCAGCAGCGGAACGGAAATAACTCCAGCGTAGATCCCACCAATTCACCACAGGCAACCGACTGGGACCTAGACCTTAACGATCAGCAACCTTCGACGTACTCCTCCTCGAAAGCAGGCATAGACTCCTCCTCTTCTATAGGTTTGGGCGCAAGTTTGACAACAAGCGTGAGTACACAAGCGTACTCGCAAATCATATCACAGAATGCAATTTATAGATGCAGGCTTATTCCAAAAGAAAAGGCTTCTGTGGTTCTTTTGCATAAAAGCAACATTTGCAATTGAATACGAATAATAGATTGAAAGCATAATTCGAAACAATTAGACAATATTAATTTAACAGTTGTTTCCACAAAGACACACAGCTAAACAGATTATTTCACACAGCCATATGATTGAGGTCACACAGCTCCCATCCCAACATTTTATGAAAACTACCCCTCGTGTGAAATCCCCGAGCATGTCCATGACCGCGGACGCGGCTATTCGAATAGATTGATTTAACACTCTGCAGAGGTTGTACACTTTACCCACAAGATACAACTAGTGTAGCAAGCACTAATCGTAACAAAACAGTTCGGAAACTTCATCTCAAACATTGACATTCCCGATGTGCTTTCCCGCTATACCGGCTCACATAGAATTAGTATAACACACACCGCTGGACAGGGAAGCGGCGAACCGTCCCACGATGTAACCACTAAGTAGTCACACCTCCACCCTGGCACACAGCATAACCTATCCACCTGAACATCAATGCCGAGAATTCACAACCTACTAAGTTAGGCCCGTCCCATACCAGGCATGTGGTCGTACAGTAAGGCTCAGTTCAATGGCGCACAAAGTTAAGTCCTTAATTGACCAAGGCAAGACTTCCATGTTCTAACTAAGTCACAAAGATTATCAACTCATGCACACAGCTTCCACCATATCACACAGCTTCCACCACTTGCCTCGGTCCAAATCCTTTCCCACCAAGTTGGTTTTAGTGCAACACATGCTATCACGAAGTAATAACATACAACACACAGCTTTACACAAAGTTCCATAGTCACTTAGTCACATTTAATATTTGTAACTTTCATGAGATGTGAGACTCGTAGCATGGCTAAGCAATTGTACTCGCATCTAACCAACCCACGTTGGTGCTATAATATTATCAACTAGTAACCAATCTAGGCTGACAAGGAATTATGACATACAATGTCAAGGGGTGATAACAATTTGGATAAAAACTATGCCCAAAGCATTTAAATACATAATTAAAGTAGAATGCAATACTTTAACACAAAGTAATTTGAAAACTGGGTTCAAGATGATCAAAGGTATGACTTGCCTTGGAAAAGGTCTATGTACTGGTCTTGATCTTGGGGTGCTCCTTCTTCACCAAAATTCCCGACGAATTGACGTCTACTCGCGACCGGAACAGAAATAAACAAAACAAATAAATAACAGAGGCAAAACAAGCTCCAAAAATTAAATAAAAATCTCAGATAAATAGAGCTTGAATTTAGATAAATTTAGAAATTTGAATGGGCTCAATCGGAGTTAGTATGCAAAAGTTATGAGCTCTGGAAGTTTTAAATCTAAAAGAAACCCTAATTTAGATTTTCTGGAATTTCCGAATTATTTCTCTAAAGAAAAATCGGATTATTGCGCAATGCCGACGTCAGCACAGGAATTTCGGGATTAAAAGAAAACGCTGACATGTGGGACCCACATGTCGGAGACACGGCTCACGGTAGACTAGGTCTACCGAGCCTCGACTTGGGGTCCGGTGGACTAAGCCACGCTGGCGGCGACGAGGCATCCACGCGGGATGACACGTGCGCTGCCGACCGAGGTGGACAGCGACGCGATGCCGCCACGTCGATCGGCGGCGGCGGCGGCTCGGGAACCAACGGCAACGGCGAAGCGGCTCGCTCGCGGCGGTAAGTGGTACCGGCGTGTAGCTCGCTATGCGAACTGTTGAGGTAGGTGCAGGTGGTCGGGAGCAGCGAGGCGGCCCGGCGAGCTCGAGCGCGAAGCTCTCGGCTGTTGTCGAACGAGCCTCGGTGAGGTCTAGGTGGCGTGGGTGGTCTCTGGAGGTAGCCACGTGTGGCGGTGCACTCCACGAGGGTAGGGTGTCACCGGTGGCGGCGCAATTCGAAGAAGAACGCCGGCGGTGACAAAACCCTAAAGCTCGAGTTGCGGCGGCGCTAGGGCTCAAGCGGCGCAATAGGTTGAGGGGTTCTGGTGCGGACGTCAATGCAATCCCGGGGGTGCCTTTATAGGGGCGGGAGGGCTAGGCGGCGTCGCGGCAAAACCCTAGAAGAGTCCGAGATGAACTCGCGAGGAAATCTGAGATAGAAACGGAAACGGGATACGATTTTGATCCTGAAGGATGCGGGGAGATAGAGGATAAGATTCTACGCGTTTTCTAGAAGGGGTTCTGTTAGAAATCTCGTGTTGTCGTACGGGACTCGGAGATCGGCAATGGCGGACAGGCGCGGCCGTTCGCGAGGAAGAAGCCGGGCGCGGGGACGAAGACCTGACGTGTGGGGCCCAGACGTTAGCGGCACGGAGGCGGGCGCGCGCGCGGGAGCTAGGCCTCGCGCGGGATTGGGCCGGAAAGAAAGAAAACGGGCCGGAGGGAAGGGATTCGGCCCGAGAGTATTTTCTGAGATTTTAATAGCTTTTCTATTTTAGAAAATACCAGAAATTCAAATAGGCAATAGAAAATAGCAAATGAACTCAGAAAAATTCTAGAAAAATCTAGAAAATGTATCTAAGCACATAGAACCCAAATAAAATAGTTTTGGCTAATGTTCATGTTGGGATTATCCACATTAAAGGTTTTTAATTGTAAAGTCCAATATTAAGCTTTTGAATTTATAATTCAAATAAATCAAAATGGTGAATTTTCTCCCTACTAACTATTAAAATAATTTTTAAGCTCAGAAAATTGGGATGTTACAGAAGGTCAAGCTTCCTTTATTTAATCTCCAAGCAAGACTTTGTCTCACATGAAGGTGTACAACAATCATCATCCAACTTCTTTGCTTCGTCCACACGAGAAGAGTACCAGGGATTTGAAGATTTTATTCCCGTACATAGAAGGTGTACCAAAGAGGTCATGATTTTTGATAGGTTTACACAGATCAGTGCCAGCAATTTTCAGATTTTATTCCTCATGGTGACTTTGAAGTATGATCTTCCACTCCTGAATCGAGACACAAGATTTTCGCTGTAGCAAGTCAAGATGAGGGTTGTGTTGGCACAGATGGATTTGGATGATACATTGAAAGGATTTGCGAAATAACCTACTACATGGACCGCAGATGACAAGCGTAAAAACCGTAAGGCTTTATCTCAGATTCACTTTCATCTATCAAATAATATTTTGCAGGATGTTTTGAAGGAGAAGACATCTGCTGCATTATGGTTGAAGCTTGAACAAATTTGCATGACAAAAGATCTTACCAGCAAGATGCATCTCAAGCAGAAGTTGTACTACCACAAATTGCAAGAAGGAGAATCAGTGCTTGATCATCTTTCGGTGTTTAAGGAGATCGTTGCCGACCTAGAGTCGATGGAGGTAAAATATGAGGATGTGGATTTGGGTCTTATTCTTTTGTGTTCCCTGCCTAGTTCTTTTTTCAATTTCAGAGATATCATATTATATAGTACAGATACTCTCACTCTTAATGAAGTTTATGAAGCTTTGCATGCTAAGGAGAAGATGAAACAGATGGTACTTTCTGAAAATTCAAGCTCGAAAGGAGAAGGCTTGTTTGTTCGTGGCAGACAAAACGAGAAAAACTCAAACAATGGATCTCAGGACAAAAGTTCGAACGGCTACAAGAACCGGTCGAAATCTAGAGGCAAGTACAAGTAGTGCAAATATTGCAAGAAAAGTGAGCATGACATCTCTGAATGCTGGAAGCTGCAGAATAAAGAAAAGAGAACTGGCTATTATAAGCCAAAAGGTAAATCAGATGATGAAGGTAAAGCCTCCCTTGCTGCTGATGATAGTCCTGATGAAGAAATTTTTTTTGCCTGTGCTGGATGTGCTAAGACCAATGATGAATGGATTCTTGATTCTTCCTGTACCTTTCATATGTGTCCTAATAAGGATTGGTTTGCCACCTATGAACCTATTGAAGGTGGTATTGTGTTGATGGGTGATAACTCATCTTGTAAGGTTGCAGGAATTGGTTCAATTCAGATCAAGATGTTTGATGGTATTATCAGAACTTTGATAGATGTGAGGCACATTCCAGATTTGAAAAGAAACCTCATCTCTTCGAGTACTCTTGATACTAAAGGGTACAAGTATTATAGTGAAGGTGGAGTTTTAAAGGTATCAAAAGGCTCTCTTATTGTGATGAAAGCTGATATTAAAACTGCCAATTTGTACCATCTGCGAGGTACTATAATATCAGGTTATGTTGCTGTAATTTCAAGTTCATTATCTAATTCTGATACTACTAATCTTTGACATATGCGTCTTGGGCATATGAGTGAAATTGGTTTGGCAGAATTGAGGAAGAGAGGACTTCTTGATGGACATAGCATTGGCAAGCTAAAATTTTGTGAGCATTGTGTGTTTGACAAGCACAAGAGGGTGAGAGTCAATACCCCAGTTCATACTACAGAAAGTATTTTGGATTATGTGCATTCTGATTTATAGGAACCATCTCGCAAGACATCTCTAGGAGATGCTCGTTATATGTTAACAATTATTGATAATTACTCTAGAAGAGTGTGGCCTTATTTCTTGAAGCATAAGTCAGAAGCTTTTTCAGCATTTAAAGAGTGGAAGACTATGATTGAAAGGCAAACTGAAAAGAAGGTAAAGAAACTCCGCACTGATAATGGGATGGAATTTTGTTCTGATAAATTTGAATCATATTGCAAGACTGAAGGCATTGTTAGGTATTACACCATTCCCGGTACTCCTCAACAAAATGGTGTATCTGAGCGTATGAACAGGACCATCATTTCCAAGGCCCGTTGCATGTTGTCAAATGCAGGTTTGCATAGGCGTTTTTGGGCTGAAGCCACTTCCACTGCTTGCTATCTTATTAATCGGTCACCCAATATTGCAATTGAAAAGAAGACTCCAATTGAGGTATGGTCTAGTTCCCCAGCAAATTATTCAGAATTGAGAGTTTTTAGTTGTACTGCTTATGCTTATGTTGATAATGAAAAATTAGAGTCTAGAGTTGTTAAGTGCATCTTTCTTGGTTATAAATCTGGTGTTAAAGGATATAAGTTGTGGAATCCTGAAACAAAGAAAGTTGTGATTAACAGAAACATTGTCTTTAATGAACCTTTTATGCTTCCTGATAAACTGCCTACTAACGTTCCTGTTGAGAGTGAGCAGAATTCAAGTGTTCAAGTGGAGCACTCTATGGGTTCAGGTAACACATCAGATAAGAAAAATATCGTTATTCATGATGCACCTATTGTTGAGAATACTCCCATTGTTGAGCAGCCACCACAACGGTCTATTGCAGTTAACAGGCCTAGAAGGGAGATTAATCCACCCAAGAGGTTGACTGAAGAAGCCAATATTGTTGCTTATGCTTTAAGTGTGGCAGAAGAAATTGAAGGTAATACAGAACCTTCATCATACTCTGAGGCTATTAGCTCCACTGATTGCAATAAGTGGATAACTGCTATGAATGATGAGATGGAGTCACTTGAAAAGAATGACACTTGGGAATTAGTGAAATTACCAAAGGAGAAGAAGCCTGTTCATTGCAAGTGGATTTTCAAAAGAAAGGAAGGTATTTCTCCTACTGAACCAGTAAGGTATAAAGCAAGATTGGTTGCTAAAGGTTATAGTCAGATTTCAGGTATTGATTTTAATGATGTCTTTTCCCCAGTTGTGAAGTATAGTTCTATTCGCACTTTACTCAGTATTGTTGCTATGCATGATTATGAACTTGAGCAATTAGATGTTAAAACTGACATTTATATGGGTCAACCTGGGGTTTTTGTTATTCCTGGAAAAAAAACACCTTGTTCGTAGATTAAAGAAATCTCTTTATGGTTTGAAGCAATCTCCTAGGCAATGGTACAAGAGATTTGATTTCTTTATGCTCTCTCATGATTTTAAGCGATCTGATTATGATAGCTGTGTTTATTTAAAGATTGTTAATGGTTCAGCTATTTATTTGCTTCTCTATGTTGATGATATGTTGATTGCTGCAAAAGATAAGTTAGAAATAGCAAAACTGAAAGCACAATTGAGTAATAAATTTTATATGAAGGACCTACGTGCAGCAAAGAAAATTCTTAGCATGGAGATTATTAGAGAGAGGCAATTTGGCAAGTTATACCTTAGTCAAAAAGGTTATATTGAGAAGGTCCTTCGTCGTTTTAATATGCATGATGCAAAACCAGTGAGTACTCCATTAGCTTCACATTTCAGATTATCTTTAGCCTTATGTCCTAAATCAGATTATAATATTGAGTACATATCTAGAGTTCCATATTCCAATGCAGTTGGTTCTCTTATGTATGCCATGGTCTGTTCTCGTCCTGATTTATCTTATGCACTGAGTGTTGTTAGTAGATACATGGCTAATCCTGGAAAAGAGCATTGGATAGCAGTTTAATGGATTTTCAGATATTTGCGTGGCACTTCTAATGCTTGTTTGCAATTTGGGAATTCTAGAGATGAACTTGTTGGTTATGTTGACTCTAATTATGCTGGTAATTTGGACAAAAGGAGGTCTCTCACAGGTTATGTTTTCACTATTGGTGGTTGTGTTATTAGTTGGAAGGCAAGTTTGCAAGCTATTGTTGCCTTATCCACCACTGAAGTAGAATACATGGCTATTTCTGAAGCTTGTAAAGAACGATCAGATGTTCCATAAGAGAACAAAGTACATTGATGTGAGATATCACTTTATTCGAGGTGTTATTGCTCAAGGTGATGTCAAGGTGTGCAAGATAAGTACTCATGATAATCCAGCTGATATGATGACAAAGTCGGTTCCTACTACTAAGTTTGAGCTTTGCTCAAGTTTAGTTGGTGTTACAGTCTAGTCCTAGAGACTAGTTGGCATACGGTGATTTTTATCTTACTGTGGAGTTATTTGGTGATTGATGATTCTTTATTATGTTACAAGAGAAAATTCGTCTCAAGGTGGAGATTATTGAATTATGATCCGAATTTCTAATATGGAAGTATCTGGATTAGTTGCCATATTAGTGGATAAGTTTCTTTCTTAGACTCCAAGTCCGTTTACCTCTTTATATACCTCTTGTAAGCCGCACGGAGAGAGTTGACGCCTGACGCCTCATTGTAATCCCTGGGCGTTTTGTAAATACTCCTCATATAGTGATCATCGCCTAATGGCGCCTGTGGTTTTTTCCCGCAAGGGTTTTTCATATAAAATTCGTGTCTCTCATCTCTTTTGATCCGTGCATTATTTCTAACATTTGCGACGAAATACCAAAAATAGCGATGTTCTGGCATCGATGTGAGTTGGTTTCCTCTTGAGCCCCTTGCTCTCTTATGTTGGTTTGCAGCCCCAGGATCAATGACTCATACAAGCATATACTAGTAACAAGAACATACGCACAGGACAGATGAGAGCAAAGACGCTGTTAAGGCAATTTTCTCTCTTACTTATTATCTCTGATATATCTCCCGTGATACTTTATGTTACAATACTAGGGAAACAAAGGGCTCTCTTATGTTGGTTTGCAGCCCCAGGATCAATGACTCATACAAGCATATACTAGTAACAAGAACATACGCACAGGATAGATGAGAGCAAAGACGCTGTTAAGGCAATTTTCTCTCTTACTTATTATCTCTGATCTCCCGTGATACTTTATGTTACAATACTAGGGAAACAAATCAGATACGAATGAATACTTAACAAACTAAGTAACAGACTCCACAAATCACGCAGACGCGTACCGTCCGGCTTAACTAGGACTCCTCACGCTAAATGTGCACAATGCCATGCAACATGCATGAACCCATGCTACAGACTCAGAACGAGACTTTGCATGCAGACACAAGTACACAACAACCTAACCGAGCGGAGTCTAACGCCCTATTACTTGACAAATCTATAGTAGTTTCCAACAAACACAGGCACACAAGACAAGACAGAAAGAATGGCACTTGGCTGCCCATCCGTACGTCTAGTTGAGGGCACCGCCGGCAAACAGAAGCTTCGTCGACAGCCGCGCTCGGAGTTCGCTGTTGGCCAGAACACGAGGAGGTCGCCCGTGCACATGAACCGCCGGAGTTCAGCTACCCCTCGAGCTGGAGATGGTGGGTACGCTGCTCTGTACACATGCATGCCGGCTCGACAACTCCATCAGCGCTTATGCCTATCATCCCATCCGAGGACGTCGTTAGCCCGCTGTTCTGGAGTTCGCCGTCGCACTATCTGGGGCCATGTTGTCGAGGCCGCCACCGCACCCACGCTGTGAGGCCGTCGTAGCCGCCGTCATGTACACCTCCACTATACCCTCGACATCGACGTCCCCTACGTTGAAACCTTCGTGTTCGCACGCCGCCAGAGATGCCACTGCCACGTCGCTCGCCGCCGAGTTCGCCGTCAACTAGCCGAAGCCGAACATGAGCGGCCACGGCCGCCTACGCGTTTCGTTTCGTTTCTCTCCACAAGAAGTTTATTTCCAATCTAGTACAAGGCGTGAAGTTTTCGAGTTGTAATTAGGACAAGCGTGCAAATGCTTCCAGAATGTGCAACAGCGAACTACCTAAGGCCTAAGCCTGCCTGATTCGCCGAGGAAATAAATAAACAGCCCAACAACTGGATCAGCTAGTACCGAACAGATCGAGTAGTATTTGGATGTAGGTCACTCTGCATTGCATTGCATGCATGGAGTCACCTCTCTTTGGCTTTTGGAGCTAGGCGGGTACTGTTAGATCGTATGCATGTACGGTCTACAGTAGCATGCACACGTTGGTGCTTACCCTGCCTGTACGGTCTAACCCTAACAACCTAACCGTGTATATCTGTATGGTACACAATCGATGCTGTTGACCACGCTGCCGCCGCCAGCGCCAACATCGAGACCTTGGTTCCCATCACGTACGCCACGTAATTAGGAGCTAATTAGCGCTAAATGATAGTGGCTAAATACAGTCACTGATGTATGGGACCAGCCGAAAAGATAACCTAAATCTAATTTTAAATATGTTTAGTAAATGAGCTACTGACATGTGGGACCCAATTATTGTTTTTAGTTTTAAAACGTGTTCTAAATACCTTAAATGAACAAAAAGTCTAAAGAGAAGTACCAAACAAATATTAAACTAGGTATCTCATGGTATGAGAATTAACCAATGAAATATCAGAAATTGAGCTAACCCTAAGACTCCATTTTCTTTCCCTTAACCCATTCTCTCCTCTCTTCCACTGGCCGAACCACATTGAATCACCACGATGCAGCCGCACCACCACACTCGGGCGAAGCCAGCCCATGTGCCCAGCACACTGGCCCTCTCTTACCTCCCGTCGACATCGCCAAGGCTATCTCGGCGTCAACCCTCCCCAGAGCTCTATCGCCACGTCGCAAGCATGCAGCGTAGCCCTGCCGATCGGCGTCCCTCAAGCCGTCGCTCGGTCGCACTGTGCGGCCATTCCTCGCCGAGGTCAGCATTGAGCTTGCACCGAGCGCATCGACAGCTTCGTGGTGATCTTTGCCCTACCGCCTATAAAATGCCCACCAATAGCTCTCGCCTCTCTTGCTCTCCTTTGCGTCTCTACCGAACACTCCACTGCTCCATTCCTTCCTCAACCGAGCGTGGGCTCAAGGTAAGGCTCAAGCGCCGTGACGGCCGTGCGCCACCTCGACGCCACCATTGCCGTTGTCGTCCAGTGAAGTTGTTGCCTCTTTATCTCCTTCAGCATATGCCCAGGATCATCATCCACACTTCACCTCAACCGATGTGGTCTTTCTCTCGCAGGAGCTCACCGCACCATGCATGGTCTTCCTCCCCGCCGGCCGATGCCGCCAGCCCGGCCGCCCCTCCTTGCCCGGAGCACCTCCGGTCAATTCCTCGCATCGGGAGCTCCGCCCCGGCTATCTCGTCCTCCTCCAACAGCCAATTGAAGCCCTCCACCACTAGGGCGCTGCCGCCACGACGCCCCGCGGCGCCACCAGGGATCACCGTCGCCGGCCCGCCACAGGCCACCTCCACCTCCGGCGACCACCCAGGTGAGATCCCCTGGGCCTCCTCATGCTCGTGCGCGCCTCCTTCTTCTCCCTATCCCTCTCTGCCGCCGCCGGCCATTTCTCCTTCACCGGCTCCGGCCGCCTCACACCATCGCCCGGCCGCCCCAGGCCATCTCCGGCCGCGCCTCCACTGCCCACGGCACCACCTCGGCGCCACGGTTTCATTTTGGCTGCCACCGGCCGTCGATGTTGACTCCCTCGCAGCCGGCAAGCTAGGCCCCGAGCCATCCCCCTGGCCACCTCTGTTCTCCCTTTCACTGCCCTGTGATTGTCTCTCTGTTGCTCTGTGTGATGATGCCCATGACAGTGGTCTCTCCTTTCTCTCTGTCTAATTGGATCATTGACAGTAGGATTAGTTCGGTTAGTAGATTAGTTAGTACTAGTTTTACTGATGAACATAACAAAATCAAGTAAGACTCTAAGGATCAAAGCTTATGCTGTCATGTGTTCCAGTTGGGCACCACATCAAAATGGACACCACTTTCTGATTCTTGTTATGCTGCCATGTGTTTCATTTGGTCAGTAAATTTCTCTAAGGGAGAAGCCCTCCTGTTCCTTTCCTCTCTTTAGTAACTCTGACTCTGTAGGTGATAGAATGCATCTCTCTCTGTGCATGAAAATGGATTCCTGGGATTAGGTTGATAGTTAGTTGATCAATATTGTAAGTGAGTATGATCAGAAAGGGAGAAACAGAATACAATTAAAAGCAACAGTAGGTTAATGACATGGTTATTACAAGTAGTTAGAAATTGTATCAATTCAATTAGCCATTGAGCAATCTTTTAACAACAGCAACAAGTATTGAAGATTAGTTCTTCAAAATAAAACATGAACCTCCATCAGACAAATTGAATAGTTGACAAAAGTAGTTAGTAAGCTAATTAGTTAAGGTGAGAACTGTATGTAGCAAATCAAATTTTTAGGGCTAGTGAGGAGAATGGTTAACAATACCTGGATAGGTTGCTGGCTGTAACTTTGTTTTCATTCCCGTTTTCCTCAGGCCAGGCAGACGATCGAGATACAATCAGCGCATGCGTCAGCTATGCTTATCTTCCCATCTCCTAGCTAGCCTGGCTTGCCTATCTTCCTTCCTTGGAGATGGCCTCGCCTCCTAGCTAGCCTGGCTTGCCTATCGGTTTCTTTTTATTTTTATATAAAAAAAGCTATTCGTAATTTGCTAATAATACGACAAGATGGCTAAGAAACGTGATCGACGGTTCAAGACTCAATAGAAGAACTTAAAGTTGTGGTACAACAGGATTCTCCTAAAAGTTAAAATTTTCATATGGCTAGTTTATCAAGGTAGAATACAATTGGCTGATCAACTTAAAGTTAGAGGTTGGAAAGGTAATGCTAATTGTGCTTTGTGTGGGGTGAGGGAAGATGCGAACCATATTTTCTTTGACCGTGTCTTAGCTAAATTCGCTTGGGTCTGCTTCAGAGAGATTTTTGAGTGGACAAGGAGCCCTGCCTCAGTAGATGACTTTCATCTCTGTTAGATGGACTCTTGGGGGGCTAATAACTCTTATCTTGCCCTTATCAGTTTTGCATCTCTTATTTGGACGTTACGGAAAATCAGAAACAAGTGGGCGTTTGAGGGAGTTTTCCCTAAGCATCCACATGAAGTGATTTTCAAATTTTTGTCATGTTTGCAGCGGTGGCGGGTGCTGACCAAAAAGGAGTTGCGGACAAAGCTGGATAACCTAGTTTTTTGGTAGAAAGTTGGATGAATGTTTTCTGTTCAGATATACCTGTGTAATCACTCTGTAGTCTACCCTGCTGGATGCTGTTCAGGCTGTGTGCCGTTGCCGCCCTGGCGTCTAACCACTCATCTTCTCCAACTCTCACCCTGGCGTCGCCGCCCTATTGCCAAATCGGCCAAGCCGAGCGCAACCATGTATGCTATATAATCAACCACTATTTTGAAATGTCGTTTGAGACTAACGAGGCCGGACGACAAAGGTGGGCGGAGCCGACACAAAGGCTATATATGCTACCAACGGCCTATAGACCAAAGAGGCTTTGGATCATGCCAAACGCCAACATCTACGCCATCAACCATCTACATCACATGCATGGATAGAGCTGGGAGTCGGGCCGGGTCCTTCCGTGCCCGCCCGAGGCCCAGCCGGCTCGGCACGGCCCAAGCACGGCCCAGGCACGCCATGTGGCGGACCGGGCTGGCACGGCACGGACGGCGGCGGGGCGGGGGCCTGCGAAGACGGCACGACGGCGGCGGCACGCCCGGTGAGGCGTGCCATGCTCGGGCCGCCCGCACGCCCAAAGACGGCCGGCACGCTCGGCACGGCCGCACGCCCGCAGGGGAGAAGAGGAGAGGTAGGGGGCGGCGGCGCGAGGCCGAGCCGGTGCGCGAGGGGCGAGGGAGCAGCCGCGTCGTCCACCTCCTCGGGACCTCGGCACGACGCGCTGGCGGCGGCCTCACCTCCCGCCGCCCCGCCCCTTGGCCTCCTCCGCCGCGTCGCTCCACCTCGGCCCCCGCCTGACCCGGGCTGATGGGGAGCACCGCGCCGCCTCGCCCCGCCGCTCGGAGAGCACCGCCGGACCCAGGACCGCAGCCCGCAGGTGAGCACAGCACGGGGAAGCGGCGGAGGTGGAGCGGACCCCGGGGAGGCGGAGCAGCGGGGAGGGCGAGAGGGCCCCGGGGAGGCGGAGCGGCGGGGAGGCGGAGAGGGCCTCGGGGAGGCGGAGCGGCGGGGAGGGCGGAGAGGCGGGGAGGGCGGAGAGGGCCTCGGGGAGGCGGAGCGGCGGGGAGGGCGGAGAGGCCCCCGGGGAGGTGGAGCGGCGGGGAGGGCGGGGAGGGCGCGGTGGGGGAGGGCGGAGAGGGAGCGAGGGCGCGGTGGGGGAAGCGGGATTCGGGAAGGTGGAGCGGCGGGGAGCCGGGGAGGGCGGGGAGGGCGCGGTGGGGAGGCGGGAGGCCGAGAGGAGGAGCCGGAGGGCGCGGTGGGGGGAGGAAGGGCGTGCGTGGGTCCCAGAGGGAGAGAGGGAGGGAATAAAGGGGGGCTACCGGGCTAGCTAGTTGTAGGTCAGAGGTCAGAGCCTTGGGGCACGGGGTGACCGAGATTTGACGCGCGGGGCCGGCGTCAGGCGACGTGGCAGACGGAGAATGCTTGGACGGTGGGAAAAAAATAATGGAGGAGGCGGCCGGACGGACAAAAGAGCAAGATGATGTGAAAAAAAGTTGATTCTACACAGAAGACTAACGTTCGCATGCAACATTTAAAAAATAATGATCAGAAGAGTAACGTTCAGAAAGTAACGTTCGTATTTTTCCTTATAAGTTCACTTCCTCCGCTCTGCATCTTCCCAGCATAATCGCATTGCTTCATTCTTCACTCCCTCCGCTCTGCAATTTCTTCCGAGCATCACAGTTCCCGAGATATTTATTGTTCCGAGCATCACAACAATTTCTTCACTCCCTTTATTTATTTATTTATTACTTCTAATTTCACAAGCATATTTATTGCATTTATATTTCTTATTTATTAATTAATCACCATGTTACCAAGAAGCCGCAGTTCCAGGGAGCAATCAAGCAAGATGCAAAAATCGAGCTCAAAAGAACAGCGGGACGACTTAGTGTAAGCTCTCGCCGTCGCTCCCCTAGTCCTCCTCCGGCTCCGACTCCCGTTGATGCTCGCCAGCTGTCGCCAAGCATGGGAGACTACGTCATGGATGACCGTCATATGGACGGTACGGAGGGCTACGAGGAGTACCAGGGCGGTCCGGAGCCAATGGGGACTCCAGAGTTCTCCCCCGCGTCCACAGACGGCAACATTGGCGGGTCTGGACGAAGGGCGAATTGTTGGAAGCACATGACCTGGAGCCAGGAAATCCATGACGGCCAAACGGTAGATATCGCAACATGTAATTATTGTCAAGCTAAATTAAGTGCTCGTACAGCTGCAGGGACAGGGCACTTGAACCGGCACTACAAGGCATGCTTGCGCAAGATCGGGCGCAGAGCCGAGGGGAGGAGTACAAACGCAGCTAAACTTCGAGGCCGATGGCTCGTAAGTACTTGGGTATACAACCCGCCGCCGCGTGAGGAAATCGCTAGATATATTGTTGCGAAGATCAACCGATTAGGATGGGTGAAAGCCGCGCTCAAAAAAATGATCCAACGCGCTTTTGCCCACAGCATACCAACATGTTAGTAGGAGAACCACTACATCGATATTTTACGAATGTATCATAAGCAACTAAGCGAGCTAAAAGAACAATTCCTACAAGTTCGGTTCTCTTTTGCTATAACTTGGACATTTGGACATCATCAAACCGTAGAAGTGCCTACCTTAGTGTTGTAGCCCATTATTTAGACGATAATTACAAACTAAACAAGAGAGTCATAGGGTTTAACCCAATTAACGAATCACACACGGAGAGGCTATTATTGAGCGTATACTACACGTACTTGATGATTTTAAGATAGATAATAAGATTGTTTCTATCACTCTTGATAACGCATCAGTGAACACTCCGCTATGAACACTCTCACCCCAAGATTGCGGACATATATTGGTGGTTATGTTCTCCACCGAGATGCATATGCCATATCTTGAACCTTGTTGTTCAAGACGGTATGGAAGCGATTGGCGGATATTTGAACAATGTCCGCGACGCCATTTGCTACCTCACAAATTCCCCACAAGTGATAGCCGAGTTCATGAGTGCTGCGACCAATGGGAAGGAGCCAAGAAAATTCGGTCTTGACATGAAGGTGAGGTGGAACTCGACCTACATCATGTTAAAGAAGGTACAAGGGTACGAACATATTATATCTGTTTTTGTCAATGCTAACTCGAAAAAATGAATTGGTAGTTACCAATTCAGATTAGCGATTGCTAGTCATTTTCAACGATTTTACAACCTTTTATAAAGCAACAAAGATGTTATCCGTGTTTATTACCCTACCTCTTGCTTAGTTATAGAATTTATTTGGTTAATTGCGCACAAGATTGCCAAATCTAGGAAGGATCCCTTTAAATCATGCTGTCGCACTAATGGAGATAAAATTTACTAAATATTTTGAGTCTATTTCACATGTGTATTGCTTTGCTATCATTTTCGATCCTACGAAAAAGTTATCAGGTTTGCAGATCGGTATGGAGGGAATAGGTGAATGTCTTGATCTTGATTACTCGGAAGCTTTTGCACATGTCAACGAGGAACTTTTTCGTGTTTTCCGTATGTATTATGACAAATTCGGCAGTAGCGCGGGATCGGAGGCCTCACAACAAACGCAACAAGGAAAGAAAAGCTTGACATCCCACTTGTGGAAGAAGCTAAAGGGCAAGTCCAGTTCTTCGTCCTCTCAGCCTCAGGCGACCCCCAACTGGAATTCTGTCTCAGAGCTAAACCACTACCTGGAGCATGATTTTGCAAACATCGATCCTGACCTTTCCGGTGGAAAGATAGACTTGCTCGAGTGGTGGAAGAACAACAAGCGGATATTTCCTGTACTATCACATTTCGCACGAGATGTTCTGTTGGTGCCGGTGTCCACTGTATCTTCAGAAGCAACGTTCAGCATGGCAGGGAGAATAATTGAAGAAAGAAGATCATCCCTCACGCCTAGGATGGTGGAGGCAATCACATGCGCCAAGGATTGGGAATTGGCTAAAGAGCAAGAACAAAGATCAATCGAGGATCTTGAGATCGCGCAGGCGTACGCGACCTTGAACGCATGAACGATCTCGATATTGATGAGTAGTCAGTATGTACACATGTTGTTACTGTACTCTTTTCCTTACTTGGGGAACCCCACTCTGGGGCGTAAGGTTTTTAACGAGGTAGTAACATTGTATTTGTAAAATATTAAGAAAATTTCACATTTTCCCCGAAATATTTTCGTGCCCATGTTTTTACGCAATTAATTCAATTTTAACTAGGTTTTCATGAGGCGAGCACGCACCGCACGAGAAGAATGAAGATGGTGGTCGCCGCCGCCGCCGTCTCCGCGTCAATAGTTACTTAGGGTCGGGCTTGGGTGGCACACCACCGCACGATGGGCTTTAGGCGTGCTCGGCTCCGACCGGTCGCGAGGTGGGCGGCACGCACGGCGAGGTGACCGCCGAGCCGGCACGCACGAGCGCGCCCGGCACGGTGGGCCGGGCCGTGCACGTACGGACGACCCAATTCCTCAGCTCTATGCATGGAGAACACGGCGAAGACCAACGATGACTACACGTAGCTTAATCGGAGGCCCCTCGTGGGAGTAATTAATTGGGAGTCTTCGAGGCCCGTGAATCGAGACCACATCGCCAAATCATGGAGTGCATAATTATAATAATGGACTTGTATTTTATAATTCTATGAGAATTAATAAAATGCATGATTCCTAAACCTTTTGTTTCTTGTATGTTATTTATTTTTGTGTACTTTATACACCGGCACACCAACAACCTTAATCCTCACGTAGAAATCTTAGCGATTTCTAGTGTCAAACAAATGCACATAAAAAGGGAAATGATTTGACTGGACGTCCGATCCAAACGGACGCTTCATACACCGTGTTCACACCGAGTCCAGCGTCCAACTCTTTGCCCACTCAATCCGCCCATGCCCACGTCCGCGCGCGCTACACATTTCGGTTGCTAGCGGACTAGGTGAAACTCGTCACCACCCGCACGCCATAGCTTCAGCGTTGTATATTGCATCAAATATATACACGCACAGGATTTGTTGGCAAGACATGCAACAACCAGTACATATACACGTAATGAAAGAGTTTGAGAAGAGAGGCCGCAATCGGTAGAGGCCTTCTAGTCATTTCCTAAACGTGAATCATTCTTTTTAGCAACAGGCCATAATGCAAGCTCACATCCGTAATAGTGTCTCTTCTTTGTCCTTCTCTCTCCTGTTAGAAATCGATTGACAAATAACAATATAGATCAAGAACAAGGAGACATCGATTTTTACGTGAAAAACTATTTCGGAAAAAAACCACAAAGCATCGACGGCGATCCTCACTATATCGTAAAAGTGTTTACAAAACGCAGAGATTTTTGTGAGTCGTCAACTCTTCTCGTGGCTTACAAGGGGTATATATGGTGCCACCGTCTACGACTCCTCCAGGGGTGAGGCAGACGAGCGCGTCGCGTGCGTGAGGTCATCGACATTGACGTGAGGACCACCTCGATTATGATGTTGTTTCCAAATAGTTATCCTCTGTTGTTTCTGTTGATGTTGCGATCCGTTGAAAAGCAATGTTGCGGCCTGTTGAAATAAATGTTGTATACTGTTATTTGGAATGTTGCATATATAGAAAAAAAGTGTTGCAACTGTAGAAAAAAATTGTTGTATTTATAGGGAAAAATGTTGCATCTGCAAAAAAATATGTTGCATACTGTTCACGCGATGTTGGAATTTTTCAACGCGCTTTTTTCCGATGCTTTGTTTTTTGATTTGTGATGTTGCAACCGTTGTCTAGGGATGTTGTAACCATATCAGGGGGATGTTGCAACCATTGTCCGGGGATGTTGCAGCCGTGTTCGCGGGATGTTGCAACCGTTGTCCTAGAATGTTGCAACAGTTGTCCGGGGTTGTTGCAACTATTGTTCTGGGATGTTGCAACCGTTGTTCGGGGATGTTGCAACCGTGCTCGCGGGATGTTGCAACCGTTGTCCTAGAATGTTGCAACTGTTGTCCGGGGTTGTTGCAACCATTGTTCTGGGATGTTGCATGCCTAGTAGTTTTGCGATTTTGTTTATACTAAAATCTTTGATGGTGCTTACTCGTATAAGTTACAACTGCGATGTGTACATGTACATGTATGTGCAGTTCCTCATGTGCATCATACACATGTCCTTGTGTCTTGTGCATCATATACATACACATTTTAATGGTGGAACGGTTATACTACATCTGGTCGTCGACACGGAAGGACCGTACGGGTGGGAGTTCTCACCCAACATATAATGACCAAGCCACATAAAAAATCCAACAAGTACATCCACGAGCAGCACCGCGTCAGCATGCAGAGTGCATACGTGCACTCACGTCTACTGCATGTATGGTGCACATACGTATGTATTTTGTTCAACTTGAGCAAGGAATTGGTGACAAGCGCGGCGTCTTCGATGACATCTCCGGCGGACACGGCCTCTGGCCCGCTTAAACGTGCCAAGCGAACATGCACCCTGCTGGCGCGACTGGGGTTGAGACGCCCGCGCGCGCTGCGATTTCCTCGGTCTACTTCTCGCGTGTAGACTTGTGGACTAGCGTACGGACGAAATGTTTATATCGGAGGTACGAGCCCTAACTGTTGAGAAACAAGTTCGTCTACTGGAGTAGTTTCCCCTCCCAAAAGGAGATCACTGGAGGAGAACACACACATTTTTTGCAGTACAGAGCATGAAGCTGTCACGGTATTTCTGGGAGCATAAGCGACATGGTTAACCATCACAATATGATATTTTTTTTTGTTGACTTCTCTCAATGCAACCGAGGTACCAGATATGCACACGAGCACCAAGCTTAGATCTTAAACCATAGTAATACGTGCCAAGTGAGATAACATTTCTACACAAATTAGTCATCAACGTGCATCCGCACGGACATGATATTTTTTAATATTATTTTCAGGGCTAACAATTTTTGTAACTTTTAGCACCTAACTAATATGAATTTGACATATATTTTTTATTTCGAAATTATCGATCAAAATTCTAAAAGTTTTAAATTTATACAATTTAAAATTTTGCTTTTATATTTAAGTGACAAATTACCATTATCATGCAAAATTTGTCAGAGCAAGCTCATACGAAAGCGTATGCAATGAGACATGACATGCATCAGCTCCAAACAGAAATTGTGTTTGCATATGGCTACATAGAACATCCAATGTTTATCATATCACTACTGCAGTGTGCCAAGGATTGACATACTACGGAGATACAATATACAGTATATGCCATTTTGTTTACACCACTAACTCAAACAGGTTCATGGAATTAAATAAATCAAACCAATAAAGACTCAGATTTCAGAGCATTGTAAACTAAAATTACCATTTGGAATTGTCCGTGGAGCCCAAACGGTGCCAGTTATATCACCTGATGAGTATATGTAGAAAACATGTCATTCCAAGTACATTTACCGAGGTGGCAAAGATCACATCAAGAAAAGGTGCAAGCAATTTCTCAATATACTAGCCTTGAACAACTTTGTCAATTGAAAAGTGACTGAAATTCTATGGAAATAATATGATCAATCTTCTGAAGACAATACAAAGCTGAGGCCATCTATTCTGCAGCTTTAGTTATAATAAAATATCAACATGGGGAAGAAAATATTTAATTATATATTAAGATCACTTTGAGTGGCATTTGTTTAAACGGACTAAACCCATCCATAACCACTACCCATACGGTTTTTAAAGCTCTCTACTTCAAAAGAACCTGAAGAGAATTCACCCTAGTAAATAGGAACATTACACACCTTCATGTGCTTTCTCAGCTGTATCCAAAACTGCACCAATTTCTACAGATAACCATTATAACCACTACAACAGAAAAGGTCTTCACAGACGATTGAAAAACGTCATCACAGACGGTTTCGTGAGCCGTCTGAGTCCATGGGTCAGTGATGACATAATTCATCACAGACGGTTATTCAAACCGTCTTTGATGCATCCTGTCACAGACGGTTATTAACTTAGAACCATATGTGATATCTAACTATCACAGACGGTTTGTTACTGAAACCGTCTGTGATGACTTTCCTCTATAGACGGTTTGTGGCTGAAATCGTCTGTGATGACTTTCCTCTATAGACGGTTTGTAGCTGAAACCGTTTGTGATGACTTTTCTCTATAGACGGTTTGTAGCTGAAACCGTCTGTGATGATTTTTCTCTATAGTTGGTTTGTAGTTGAAACCGTCTGTGATGATTTTTTTCCTTTTTCTCCGATTAATTTGTGAATTTTTTGCCTTTTTACCTTCTAGGATTAATATGGGGCCTTCTAGGAGAGCCTCCAATTAGTATAGATATAGATTAGACATAGCACGGTAGCAAGCAGATTACGGGGCGGGATAACTACTACAACCTAGGTTAAAATTTGTAAAAGGTGGATTAGCAGAGCTATAAATGCCAGCCCTAAAGCGTATGTACTTCATAGAAGGTGGACCAGATCAGCATTTGGTGAACAGGCTTCAAGACAGCTCAGTGACCGGACCCAAGATTAAAATTTAGGTTGGGCAGCGTAGACGGTGGATCAATAGTAATATCCTAGGTTGTTCCGATATGTGATACATGTATGGTGATATGAATATATCGAAATGGCGATACGAATTTGTCGATACGGTGATATGATGTTTCTTAAATATAAGGATACGTCGTTTCCTCGAGTATATATGTATTTAAAAATAGACAAACCAACTGCCCATTACGAGCTGTTAAGTGTCAAACTAGAATGACCAGGAGATAAATTTGTCACAATCAAACTAGCTTAACCAAAACCAATATAGAAGTATGATGACAAGCAACTTGAATTTGCATACGACTAGAGCAATAACACACTCTCCCTGTAAAGAAATGGTTCTTAATTGGGTTAAACTAAAACTCCTAAAGTCACGGTCATCGTTTAATTAACCACGAAGAAAGCTCGCACTCGCACCTGTTACCCTAGTCTTGCAGCCACTCCCGCGCCGCCTCGGACCTCCTCGCTGAGCTGCTTTGCTAGGATTAGAGAGGAGAGTCACTGCTACACTATGCTCTCACTTCAAGCGGTGGGCATGCATGGGCTAGTGGGTGGGCCTACTCAATCCTCACTCACGCACTAAGCAACCAAGATGCTCGCGCCGAGGTCCAACAGCCAGTGTGTGTCTCGGCTTCTTTGTCCTCCGCACTGAAGCACCGAGCAAACTTTCACATACTAAGGCCATGATAGGCAGGAGACAAGAGGGGTACCGACGTCGCGGGCTAATTCATACTATACCCCACTGGTAATCTAATCCCAAGCGTCCCAGCCTCAGGTTGGTTTGGTTTGGTTGGAAAGTCCCCAAAACACGCGGGAAACTAATTCCCGAAGGTCGGCCATCGAGAAAACCACTCCGGAACATTTAGTCGTGAGAGAATTTGTTTCCCGAGTGTTCTCGAGATTTACACTCAGGAAAAATAACTTTCCCAAGTGTTCGGTATTACACTCGGGAAACATAAAACACTCGGGAGAATAGTTAGCACAATGGGTTCCCCCACCATACAGAATACTTTCCGAGTGTATATCGACCAAGGACACTCAGGAATCGGTGTTATTTCTCGAGTGTATATCGACCAAGGACACTCGAGAATCGGTGTTATTTCCCGAGTGTATACCAAACAACGACCCTGGTGAATCCCGAAAATTAGCCCGAGTGTACGTCAACCTCTGACACTTGAGAATTCTATTTGTTTCCCAAGTGTATGTCAAACAGTGGCACTCAGGAGTTAACCGAACAACATATTCACCAATTTTGTACGTGCGATTTTGCATTTAATTTTGAATAGACTGACAGAAAACTCGGCAATCAAATAGACGATGCATTCCACAGCAACATATATATTTAGACTTTCAGTTGGTCTACACCAATCAAATTGTACAATCAAAACAGTCAAGGACCCTCAATAAATTTTTCACTTTCTCTACACCGATCAAATTGTAAAAATGGTGCTCGTTGCAACTGGAAATAAAACAACGACACACATGCGTGTTGGTTGTGTCACCCGTCAGGGAGCAGCTTCTATATATGAACTTGTATTATCTATATCAGATACAAATACAATATGAAAGTTTGCTCACAAGTATTATACAATCAAAATTGTCGCGGTTTAGAAAAGGCCCACAACCACAATGTTAAGTTCCCGCTGTGATCCTCGATTTCTTATTTACAACAGAGGCATTTGAAAGCGAAGCTACATAATGTTTTCATGTAGTGGAACTGCAGCATCACATACGTGAGCTGAACTTGACAACGACAATAACAAGCTCGACAAACCTAAAACGGTTGGAAAGAGAAGCAAATATGACTTTACAACAAAACAAAATGGATATTACAAAGCAATCTGAAAGGAACCACTAAGAAATGAAAAATGAAAAATCATTGTGCCAGACATTGACGATCAGAGCATGAGCTTTATCATGAATCAATGGGTCTCTAATGCACAAAATAGCAAAGCTCTAATGTTAGAAAACATGGTCATCGACTCATCATTGCTAAATTTACAAACTAACCATGATGTTAAATTCTAGCATACCTATAGATGTCATTCTGACAGAGTGTAGAGAAAAAAATAGGTCTCCTTTCCATTAACCTGCATAATCAAGTAGACTATTATATAAATGAAAGCTACTTTAAAAAAAAACGGGTTAAGGCTACATTCAAGTTAGTAGAGAATGTCTTTCAAAAAGAGAAGGGTTAAATAAAGAAGGATGGTGCAGTCCATACCAAGATGATTTCCCCATCAGATGAGCATGTTATGGAACAAGAGGAATTCAAGTTTCTTGAATATACAAAACCTCGTAAAGAGGCATCCTTCAATAAGGATAAATCTGGGAGGGATCTGCAGTTTCACAAGATACACTGATGTTCATTGACTTCATTTGAATAGCCGCCACACAAGTTTTCAATAATCATACCTTTGTTAGGAATAGCAACTTGTATTCTCAAGGGGCCAAAGGGCAGATATATATACACAAAGTACATGTGGTGAATATGCAAATAACCCTCATAACAACGGGAATAACACACTATACACATATCTCTAACACTCCCTTCAAACTCATGGTGGATCAACAACACTGAGTTTGGAGAGGTAGAAGCCGTGCTGTGCTCGAGTCTGGGCCTTCGTGAAGAAATCTGCTATCTGAAGCTCTGAAGGCACATACTGAAGAGCAATCACCTGATCATGAACACAAGACCTCATGAATGAAGCATCAACACCAATATGCTTGGTGAGCTCATGCTTCACAGGGTCACGTACGGGCAATACTGATAGCACCTGTACTGTCTGACAAGAAAGGAGTCGGTGTAGTGACAAAAACACCAAAATCCTCAAGTAACCACCGTAGCAAGTAATCTCTGATGTCAAGAGAGCCATAGCTCGTAACTCAGCCTCTGCACTCGAACGGGGCACTGTAGTCTTTTTCTTCGTCTTCCAGGCAATGAGAGAACCACCAAGAAAAACACAGTAAGCAGAGATAGACTAGCGATCAGAGGGATCGCTGGCCCAAGTAGCATCCGAATAAGTCTGAAGCTGTAACGAGCCGGAGCATGGAAAGAAGAGACGGCGAGAGATAGTCCCACGAAGGTATCGCAGAACTCGAAGAAGGTGACTGTAGTGGACCTGAGTGGGAGTAGAGACGAACTGACTCAGAATGTGGATTGGATAAGTGATATCCGGACGAGTAACAGCAAGGTAAACAAGACTCCCAACAAGATGACGATAGCGAGTCGGATCAGAAAGAGGCTCGCCATCATCGGAGGTGAACATTGAGCTCCATAGGAGTCTCAACAGTACGCTGATCAGTGAGAGAGGCGCGATCAAGAAAATTCTGAATATACTTCTCTTGGGACATAAAGAAACCATCTGGAGTGGAAGTAACCTCAATCCCAAGGAAGTAACGAAGAGGTCCAAGATTCGACATAAGGAACTGCTCACTAAGGCGAGCCTTGACAAAAGCAATGTACTCAAAATCATCTCTGGTAATGATCATATCATCAACTTACAAAAGAAGAAGAGTCCGACCACGAGACGAAGTGTGGACCAAGAGCGCAGGATCATGATCGCTAGCTGAAAAGCCAGCAGCAGCGACCACAGAGGAGAAGCGCTCAAACCAAGCATGAGGGGCTTGCTTAAGGAGAGAGCGACGAAGGCGACAGACCATGCCCTTAGGAACAGAATACCCAGGTGGCGGATGCATATAGACCTCCTCACGGAACTCGCCATTAAGAAAGGCATTCTTGATAACAAGCTAAGAAACAGACCAGTGGCGAACAGACGCCACCGAAAGAAGAGTGCGGACAGTGGTCATGTGGGCCACAGGAGCAAAAGTCTCGTCGTAGTCACGACCATGCTCCTGCTGGAAGCCACGAACAACAAGACATGCCTTATAGCGCTCAAGAGAGCCATCAGAGCGAGTCTTAATCTTATAGACCCACTTACACGTGATGGGACGAGAGTGAGATGGAAAAGGAACAAGATCCCAAGTACCAGTACACTCGAGGGCAGCAATCTCCTCGGCCATGGCATGCTGCCACTCAGGGTGAGTAACAGCATCCTGGTAGGAGACAGGCTCATGGGTAGTTGCACCAGCAAAAGCATAACGGGCAGGGGCCGAATCGACTGGCGATCGCGGAGAGCGTAGCGAGGAGAATATGACCCATCAGGGGAAGATGGAGCATCAGGAGAAGATGGCTTAGCTGGAAGATCCTCAATACGAGGTTGACGAGTATAGAAGAGAGGATAAGAAGGTACTGTAGTGGGAGGAGTCGGAGGAGCCGCAAGAGACGAGATGGAGGGCAACTACCACCACCGTGGCACTACTGGAGGAGGGGCAGCAGTCAAGCTGGAGTGGACGGTGTAGCAGGTGGACGAGCGGCGGCACGGAGTGGCATCAGACCAGCACCACTTAGGCGAGGAACGGAAACAGAGCCCATTAGTAGGCGGTGCTGGATGGCGCGGCGACCAAGACAACGAAATCTAACAAGCGGCGCTGGACGGCGCGACAGTTAGAACGACTTTTTTTTCTTTTATTTTTTTATTTTTTTATTTTTTTTCTTTTTCTTTTACCGAACCGGCTCAAAAGCCCACTCAGCTCGGCCCACTAGAAACACACACGCACGGGGGAACCCTAGTTCCCCCGGCAGCGACTGCGGAGCGGGCGGCGGCGACGCGGCACGCTGAGCAACGCGGGCGTCCCGAGCGGCGATGGTTCGGGCAGCCCAAGCGCCGGCGGTGCGGATCGAGGCAGAGAAATGGCGAGACTGGCGGCGTCAACATTGGGTGAATCCGACGGCCAGGATGGAAGAAGACGACGACGACGGTAGGCCAAGCTCCGGCGGAGGTGTGGCTCCATCTCGGGCTCGGGCGAGCGACGACGGGCAGCACGGCACTAGGCGGCGGCCAAGCTCGGTGGCGTCGAGCGGCCCGTGCGCGGCGTGGCGGGCCCTTCAGTGGGGCGGCAAAGACGACTCTTTAGGAGCAAACACGCGGCGCTGGTTGGCGGTGTGGCTTCAGAGCAGCGATGCAGCAGATTTCAGAGCAAGGAGGGAGGAAGCGGGCGGCGCGGCTAGGACGAAGGAGGAGGAAGCCGACGGTGGCGGCTAGGGGAGGACGAAGAAGCGTCCGAGAGAGGTAACCTAATTGGCTCGATACCATGTTAGGAATAGCAACTTGTATTCTCAAGGGCCAAAGGGCCAATACATATACACAAAGTACAGTGTGGTGAATATGCAAATAACCTCTCATAACAACAGGAATAACACACTATACACATATCTCTAACAACCTTACCTTATTTCTATTTTTCCATTGGAGAAGACTAGTACAAGTCCAATTTCAGAAGAAGCGCTATGGATAAGAGATGCAAAACAACAACTACCGTTTAATTTCTTTTTGCTGATTGTTTTCTTCATTGCCTGCATGACGGAGAGCTTCATAATGAACAAGGTAAATAAGCGGATTGCATTTTCAGTGCAAAGCAGCAACAACGATTCCTTCGATAGTGTGTCTTGGTTATCTGACACTGAAGCATCATCTGGCGATAACTCTGCATAATTGCCCAGGTATTAAGCTTAAGAAAGCTGAGCCACATTTATAGGAAATAAAATTCATGAGATATATACTTGTAATAGATCCTTTCTCTCTTCAAAATAACCAGGGACGTATTAATAATTTAATATACATGACATTAGTCACTGTATACCATTTAATTTTGCTACTTTCAGTGAGTCAGCATAGCAAACACATACTGGTATTTGGTAGTTTTGATTGTACAATTTGATTGGTGTAGACAAAGTGAAAATTTATTGTTGATATATACTTTCAATTGGTTCATGTTGTATATGCATCTAGCAAATCACCCCATCACCATTCCTCATGAATAATCAAGCATCAACCTACTATATATCATACTGCACATTGACTGGTATAAACACAAAGAAGTTCATGATATGAAGGGAAAACAGTGATATTCTCATATTAAGAATATACCTGCTCAGTAGAATGTATCAAAACAGTTCCCTTTGTTTCAGTGGCAGAAGTATCAACACCACCAGCAAATACTGCAGAATGTATCAATACACATTTCAGGCTAAAGTTGTAGCAGATAATCTTATGACAAGCACAACAATTACACTATGATTTGCAAGAAGTATTTTTTTTACATTAACACTAATTCGAAACCAGAACACCTTTGCACATATAATTGATAAAATTGATGTGGTCAGCATAGGAAACTGAGATAGTTTTATATAAAAATATATGGACTGGTTAGTTGGAAAATAAACAAACAATGGAAGATGGTGGGCTGATGATAGTGTTCTGAAGCAACATTTTAAAGCATTGATGTAAAGGAAATAGCAATTACTAATGACACAGTTGATTGACATGTCTTAAAGGTGCGCAATTAAATGCAATCAAGGAAGAAAAGGAATTGAAGCAACATAAGTATACCATAAGCCTAGTCAAGTGGCCAATAAGTCCACCAAGTGCACAAATAGTTGCATCTTGATTCACTGAATAATCCAATCCAGATAACCAAGAGTCTATTGATGGTGTGGCTACATGAACGAACTGTCTTTCAATAACCTTGCCAAAGTAAAAGGAAAATGTTATAAGGAATCGATCTCTTGTAACTTAGAAGGAAAACTTTGCCTTACACTTCAAACAAGAGCACATATTGAATATTTGAATTCAAGTGTGGAAGCATCAATCCTTGAGTTGCACAGGGTATATAGCTACTAAATTACATCTAGAATGGTGACTTAAGCCCCCAAAAAAAGATTTTCAACTATCGGCAAGAATAGAAGGATGACGATCCACCATGTACATGGATATTCAAACAAAGAAATGTGGTTCATTCTAGAATCTAAACTGTAGAACACTTCTGCCACCAGCTAAGTAGACGCATAAATACTGAACAGTTGAGATTCTCATCCACCAGGCGATGAACCTCCTTCTCCAGCTCATGCACGCTAACAACGTTGATGTTGCCATGAGGACCGCCACCTCCACCTCCACTAGTGCTGCTGCTTGGAGAATTCACAATTCAAATCAAATCCATCCAATGATAAAGATAAACAACGCAAACAAATTATATAGATCCGAAATCAGTCTCTTGACATTTTTTGAGAGAATAAACAATGTGCCTTGGTTCACACATTTCATCAAGCATGTGACGGGCAGACCATGGGGGCTAGAGAGTAGAGGGCCAAAGGCGGCATGGGAGCAGCCCAAGTCGGAGCCGATGGGGAGCAAGAGAGACCAGCACAGGCGCAGGGCGCGGGTGGACAGGAGCACGGCGGCGCCGACGACCGAGCACAGTGCCGGCTGAGCCGAAGGCGGCTCCAAGGACCGGCCGAGCTAGGAGTAGGACTTGGGCGCAGGCCAAGGCGGCGCCAGGACGCAGACGAACCGGCGGCGATAGAGCAGGGGCGGCGTGCCAGCAGCCGCGCCGGAGCCAAGCGGCGCAAGGGAGAGAGCTGCCCGGAGGAGGAGCCAAGAGAACTTCGACCGAAAGATTGGGAGGCTACTATGAAGGAGAAGAAAGAAGAAATAATTGGGAGGCTGCTGTTCACATTGGATCGAGTAGGGTTAGTAATTGCGTAACCAAAAAAAAGGGCACGGTTTTGAAAAAAATTGGTGCCTTTTCTCCCGACTCTCCCGAGTGTAAGCAAGACTATTATACTCGGTACTCTATTTCACCCCGTTCATACCAATTAATATCCAGTTTTCACGTTCCATTTCCCGAGTGTAATATAAAACACTCGGGCTCATGCGCCCATGACTGGAGACAATGATACAACTAGAATACGTCTCGTACTCGACTCTATTAGAAGATTAACTCTAACATCTTCCCCTACACATAGGACAGAGCAACACACGCACACAAGACAAGACAGAAAACGCACAGGCCATGGCTTTCTTGGTCTCCAGCACTACATGTAGTTCATCTCCCTCTCTCCTTTTTCATTTCTCTCGTTCCTAATACAGAACACAATAAAAGGTCAAACATATTACCGTGTCTACAAATAATCTACTAGCATGTAACAAGACTAATGCTAGTTCTGCAGATATCATCATTATTAGATCAGAATATCCTACACATGCTAGACAGGGCATCATAAAATATAGGACCAGAACCATCCTAGCATGCGTATTCCACAAATTAGGTTCGATCAGTCATGGTGAGATGGAAGGAGAAATCGGATGAAAACGAGCACGCACGTGCGCACTCCATAGCCTAAGACTTGTGCGCACACATCGGCTTGTCACTCATTGTTGGACCAAAACGATGACTAGAGGGGGTGAATAGGAGCACTATCGCTTTTTCTCTTTAATCGGATTCAACACGATTTTCACTCCAATAGCTATGAGAGCTATGAAGATCAATATACAAGCATAGCGGAAGACTTGTATTGAATCCAATCCAAACCCCTGCCACAAAGCAACCAAGAACGTCTTGATTAATAGTGCCTATGAATAGTGCTAATAATGAATAGTACTCGAGCAACAAGTGCTCATAAAGAACAAGAAAACAAAGATTTGAGGAACAGGCAATCAGCCCAAAACCAAAATCAAATATTGGCACAACTTTTGATCCACAACTCCAAATTTCAAGAAACTTGAAACAGACCTTCTCTAGGATGTTAGGAACCTATTCCAATCAAAGATTATAAAGATCATTGCCAAAGTTCTTAACTTTTCCCGCTTGAGTGAAGGTTGCTCCAAAATCGGGTCAAATACGAAAACAGTGATTGAGAGGATTCCGTAGGAGAAATCAATCCAAGATGACTAAGGATAGTCTCCCATACGTCCTAGCACCCTCAATCACTAGAAGAATTAAGCCAAAAGCCCTCAAGAGCAAAACCCTAAAATCACCATTTCTTTCACCAAAAATGGGAAAAATCAAACTTAGATCCAATATATTACTCGTGGGTGAATAATGATCAAGAAGATCTTAGATCATATCTCACACATCCCAACAAGAAAGATCATAGCAAGATCCCAAATAAAAACCTAAGAAACACCAAAAATCTTGAAGGCATCAAAGAGAGAGCAAGAACAAGATATAACTCATCTTGGGGCAAATCTTGCATAAATTGACTAGAGAGATTGTATGTTTACAGCCACTCCTCGTGGAGGACAAAAGGTCAACACTTGAGCACTTAATCAACTGCTTATCACAAATTAGGGTTTTTAGAATACAAGGGTTGGAGGTGCACAACCAAAGACCATCCTCTTTTATAGTGGAGGCTAGCCCAGAGAGACATCCCAAATGGGCACCCATTAAGCCCACACACAATGGGTTTCACTTGCATCGAATCCTGTGTCGCTTGATGCAACTTGTCGCACAAAAAGCCATGTCGCTTGATGTAACCCGTCACACGAACTATCGCGCTGCTTGATGTAACCCGTCACACAGAACTGTCATGACGCTTGATGCAACTTGTCGCACTGAACTGTCGTGCTCAGTCATCATCCATGTGGCCACAATGACTTCCCGCCAAGCCTCTCATGCGTCTGGATGCCACCGAACCGTCCTCGCTTGCAACGAGGACCAAGTCACTTGGTGCATGCACCACATGTCTCACCATGACTACACCCATCTTCCTTGACCGTTCAGGATCTCAGCTCCTCCCTTAGCCTAGTCCAGACTTCAACTCCTCCCTGAGTCTAGTTCCAGTCCACTTTGCTGTTGTCCGTCATGTTCATCACCGGTAGCTTCCGCTTCAGTTCCTTGTCTTCTCGGCTTGTAACCACCCCGCTAGCCTCGCTATCTTCTCGCACCACCTTGATCATTCGGACCTCGGTTCTCCTAACCTAGTCCCGATCTAGTCCGCTCACTATGACTTAGCTCCGTGTCCTACAACCATCACAAACAAGCAAACCGTCATGTAGCATCGCACGATACGCACAATCATCAATTCACATAATTGATGAGGCATGAGCACATACCTTCAAAAGGCCTTTGCTCAAACCGCCTTCTCTATGGTTCTTGTCCATCTTACGCCTTGCTTGAGTCCAACCATCTCACGCGGCATCCATGACCGGTCCTGACCTTGGTTCTCCTAACCAAATCCCGATCTTTCTGACTGTTGACCATAGTTGACCACCAAACCACTTGCATAAGAATAGACAAAGTAATCATTTTCAAGCACAAGTTCTTCACAACTTTACTCATGTTAGTCAAAACATGCAACATCTATGCAATAAAACCCATGAAATTGACCTAACCAGCAAGGTCTACGACCAGGGTGCAGGACCACTGTCTACGACCAGTGTTCACGACCACTGTCTACGACCAATATCTACGACCACTGACCTGGTCGAAAGAGTTATGACCACCGACCTGGTCGAAAAGGTCTACGATCACCCACTACTACAAAACAGGCTATAGTAGACACCCCATCACAGACGGGTTCATTTGGAACCGTCTGTGTTGGGTCTGTTGGGACGCGGCATTTGTACTGCCGGCCTATCACAGACGGTTCTTATTAGTAACCGTCTGTGATAGGCATATATCACAGACGGTTCATAAATAGAACCGTCTGTGAAATATCACAGACGGTTCTATTACTACACCATCTGTGATAATCATCCGTATCACAGACAGTTTATAAATAGAACCATATGTGAAATATCACAGACGGTTCTCTTTAAAAACCGTCGGTGATACGGGAGATTATCATAGACGGTTTTTCAATAAAACCGTATGTGAAATATCACAGATAATTCTATTTAAAAACCGTCTGTGATATTTGTATATCACAGACAGTTCATATTTTGAACCGTCTGTGATATCCTCGCGCTATAAATACCTGGAGTACCCCCTTCCCATTCCCATTTGAGCCGCCACCAAGATAAAAACCCACTACGCACCGAGAGAGAGAGAGGGGAGGAGAAGGAGAGGAGAAAGGGAGGGAGAAGGAGAGAAATCTCAAGAGATTTGGTATTTTCGTCGTGAGCTCTGAGGGTAACAATCTATAACCCTTTAGAGCATCTGCAATTTATGTGCTTAATTAGTCGGTTCAAATGGCTAGATTTGATGGTAGGAACCGATTCCGCACGTGGAAGCTGCCTATTCTAAAGCAAAACTCTAGGAACCGATACAAACTTTTGCATCCAGATGCAAGGGAATAGAATAATATTTTTCATTGGGTGGTTGGCATATGCATTAAAGTTCTGTGAGGGGGAAGGAAATGGAGAGAGAGCGGTTGAGAGAGATTTTATTAATCTAATTTGACACTATATATTTTGTTACATGTGTAGCGAGATGGACCAAAACGGATGTATGGTATGAACCGTGTGAGTCAAGAGTACATTAATGGCGTGGTTGCTTTTAGAAGAGCCGCCGAGCAGATATGTTGAAGAAGGGGATAAAATTTATGTAACGTCCATGCATTGATTATGTAATCAAGATGTTTACCAACCCAGCCGCAAATAGAAGCACACTTGATTCAAGGGGTTTCAAAAAGGGTATACATGTTGGACCACCAAAGTGAAGAGCAGATTACATGTGAAGTTAGTAATAACGACATCGCCGTGGAAGTCAACGATATACCGGATGTAGACGGTGCTTTTGATGAGGATAGGTCACACTATGACAACTGGATCGATGCTACGCGATGCGTAAGAGAACTATAGTGAGAGAGTTTTGTAAATTCAAGCGCTTAATGGAGGACTCGTGAGAGCTTTGTTCCTAGCCGCAAGCGGAATACACAAGGTTGTCAACCGTGATTGAACTGCTTAAATTAAAGGCAAGCAATGGTTGGTCCGATAAGAGTTTCACGGCGTTGTTAGGTCTCCTAGCGGACATTCTTCCGGAGGGAAACGTGTTGCCCAACACCACCTACCAAACAAATAAGGTTCTTTGTCCATTGGGAATGGAAGTAGAAAGAATACATGCATGTCCGAACGATTGTATCCTCTATCAGTAAAGAGTATGCAGACATGCATGTATGTCCCGTGTGCAAAGCATCCCGATACAAGCGCCGAATCATCGCTAGGTTGAAGCAAAGATCTCCTGCTAAGATGTTGTGGTATCTGCCTGTGATCCCACGTTTGAAGTATTTATTTGCGAACCTAAAGGAGGCAAGATTGGTGCATTGGCACTGGAGGACCGTAAGAAAGATGGAAAGCTAAGACACCTGCGATTCTCGCAAGTGGAGAAACTTCGATCGGAGCTTCAAGAGTTCAAGGCGAACCGAGGAACATAAGGTTAGGATTGAGTACGATGGAATGAATCCTTTCGTAACATGAGCAAATGACATACCACCGGCCTGTGAATCTATGCATGTACAACCTTCCTCCTGGGTGTGTATGAAGCGGAAGTACATTTTGATGTCACTACTTATCCAAGGGTGAAACAACCTTTGAATGATATTGATGTGTACCTAGCACCATTGCTAGAAGATCTTGTGACATCGTGGAACGAAGGGTACAGTTATCGATGCGCATAAACGAGAGAACTTCACTTTACACACCATGTTGTTCTCGCACCATCAATGATTTTCCCGCCCTTGGTAACTGCCGTCGCCGAAGTCAAGACAAAAGGAGCCAAAGCTTCTCCCACCGCTTAGATGCTACTGAGAGTGTATGGCTAAACAAGTCGCGCAAAACTGTCGTATACGCGTCACACGAGTCACCCATACCGAAAGATGAAGAAACAATTCGGCGAAAATAAGGAGGACGGTTCAGCTCCAAGGGCTTTTAGACGGAAAGATGTCTATGATATGGTTAAGGATATCGATGATGTGCTTGGGAAGGGACGTCAATTAAAACCCGCCGAAGAACATCCGGAAGAAGCGGTCAATTTTTGGGACTTGCCTTATTGGGAGCACTTAGAAGTTCGCCATCGCATCGACATCATGCGTGGAGAAGAATGTATGTGATAGCTTGATTGGTCTCTCATCGAACATTAGTGGCAAAACAAAGGATGGTGTTAACGCATGGCGAGACTTGGTCGATATGAACATAAGGACCGAGTTAGCACCGCAAGAGACTAATACAGGACGAACGTACCTTCCCCCAGCTTGCTACACTCTGTCCAAGGCTAAGAGAAATGAACTGTGCCAGAGCTTGCATGGTGTGAAAGTCCCGTCTGGTTACTCTGCTAACATTAAGAAACTTGTTTCTATGCAAGATTTGAAATTAATTGGTATGAAGTCGCATGATTGTCATGTGCCGATGACACAAATGCTTTGTGTTGCAATTAGGAGTATCTTGCCGAACAAGGTACGAGTGGCAATCTTGAGACTGTGTTATTTCTTCAACTCAATTGCTCAGAAAGTCATCGATCCCCAAGGACTAGATGCTCTGCAGGCCGAGGTGGTGACGACTCTATGTCATCTTGAGATGTATTTCCCTCCGTCATTTTTCGATATCATGGTCCATCTCATTGTTCACCTTGTGAAAGAGATAAAGATATGTGGCTCTGTGTTCCTACATCATATGTACCCGCTCGAGAGGTACATGGGAATTCTCAAGTCCTACGACGAATCGATCTCGACTGCAGGCAAAGATCATCGAAGGTTATGCAATGGAAGAGGTCATTGAGTTCTCGCGTCGACTACATGGCTCGTGTGGATCCGATAGGTGTGCCTCTATCTCGCCATGAGGGGAGACTGGATGGTATCGGACCATCGGAATGAAATCAATCACTCCTAATGCGGATACATACGCTCAAGCCTATTTCACGGTCTTGCAACACATGGTGAAGTGTCCCCGCACATCGCGAGCACAAAGACATGGTACGCCAATGAGAATCCAAACCGTCTGGAGGTTTGGATCATGAGAGAGCACAACCGCTTGCTCAATGGATGGTTAAAGGTGCGAATCACTGGAGGTCATCAAGTGATGATACATTGCTATGGTTGGCACAAGGGCCACAATTTACAATTGTCTCATGGCAAGGATACGACATAAATGGGTACACATTTTATAATGCATAACAAAGATAGGAAGAGCACAAGATGTAGCAATGGTGTCCGTGATAGATGCATTCAAGACCGATGGGTTGAGGAGCTCATACTATGGGCAAATAGAGGAGATATGGGAGCCGGACTATGTGCTTTTCAAGACCCCTATTTCGGTGCCATGGGTCCATCTCCCACAGTGAAGGTTGATATCGTCTGGACCCAAGCAATGCCGCGATCTCAACACGACCATTCCTCTCAACGGACCCTCTATGACTCCACCTCATATTTCACCTCGTAGGCCACCTTTCGGTTCCTTGGAGAAGACACCAAAGGAACAAGAAAAGCGTGCCATCGTATTGGGTCCCGAAGTGTCGCAGAAGGCGCGCCAATGCTTAAGACCAAATCGAAATCGACGATCGTTAAGGCGCCTCAAGTTCGGCAAGTCGGGAATATCCGGAAGTACATCATCGGAAAACCGCAGTGCTCCGACGCAGATTAAGCGCTACCGATATGCTTGTCGCTTTGCATGCCCGGTACTTGGATAAGACCCAAAAGGAGGGTGTCATCATGGAATCACCGTCGATACGAGCATAAGCATTTCTTCAACGGACGAACCACTTCGTCATGGGCTTCAACGACCTATATGACCTATTCAACCTCGTTGGCCTTGACGCCGCTTCTACGATGTTGGACACTGTAAGTGCATACACAATCAAGTTCTACATTCACGTAATACCGATAAATATCACAACTCATTTCTTATGTATAGATACATGATGAAAAATGTTCGGGAATGGAAAGAACCGATGGGTTTCCTCGACCCACATGTGGTATCGTTGCAAACCATCCAAATAGACTCGTGCTTAAATCGTCGAGAAATACATAACGCAGGCATTGTTTCATCACCAGAACATGAAGTACATCGTGGTGCCCTACAACCAGGGGTAAGTGTCACTACTTTCTCTACAAATTTTATTTGTACTTTATACGCAGCACGAACTCAGGTTTAATGACTATAGTGACATAGATGAGTAGGGACCACTAGATCCTTTTAGTCATCATACCAAAGAGGAACCATGTGATATACCTTGATTCCCTAATCCGCAACAACCACAACTTCAGCATTCTGGGAGGAATACTCGATAGGTATGCTTATTTCCTTCATATATAACTCTATTTTAGTCTTCATTAGTTTGAAATGGTCAAGGATAACTTTTTGGAATCATGTAGGTCGTTCATCGACTATGCTGCCAACAAAGGAATATACGATGGAAAGAGCGCCGAACTAACACACAGGACAAAATTTCTGGTACGCGCTACAACACGATAATCCTATATCATACTTCATAATAACGCATCTCGAACTGATATATGTAATTCTATTTTTGTAGTGCTGCCAGCAAAAAAATGATGAGTTATGTGCAATCTACGTTTGCCATCATATGGAGCAAATCATTAGACCTAGGAAGAAGGATCCCGAGGTTTGTGAATCTCGAAATAATTATTTCCTAATTATAAATTTAAATATATATGCTTAACACTTTACTCTTACTAGCGACAGACTTTGAATATAGAATTAGATGGACTCTTTGTGAATGAGATCAAGGACATTCGAGGGAAGCTCTGCAGCTTTATCATATTAGAGATAATTAAGGACATCGGAGAATTTCACTCCGCTGCCGACCCAGCGCATCACCCCGCCGACACTTCTCAACCACCTGCAAACAATTGACTCAATTGTAATCCAATTTATTTTGTAACAATACTTGAACAAATGTGATCTTTTGTAATTTATTTTGAGTAATGAGTAGATTGAGTTTGTCGACAATTGATCTGTGATGTATCTGTTTCGCATGCTTGTTTTCAGAGGGCATGGCTAGCAATTCCGAGAGGCTAGCCAAAATCGCGAAAATGTAGTTAGTGTAATGAACTATCACATTTACGCGTTACGTAAAACCGCTTGTGAATGCAGATCACGTAGAGCTGCTCAGCATACGAAACGCCTGCGGAAGCTCGTATCACGACGGTTCTGTGTAAAACCATCTCGCGAAGACGAGTATCACATTGCGGTTTTTACACGTAATCGTCATGATACGACTTCACAGACGTTTAAGTGCTAACCGCTCCGTGAAGACAAAGTATCACGATGGTTCTATGTAAAAACCGGTCATGTTACTCATTTTCATTGCGAGCGGTTCAGAGCATGAATGCCGTGAAGTCGAGTTACGAGCAGTTCTCGCGTAAAAACCGCTGCGTACTGCCGCTTCACTGCACGGTTTTACATAACGCTTCGGAAACTCGACTTAGACGTTTCGTGCGCGTAACCATCTGTGATCCGCATTTACGAGCGGTTTTTTATAAAAACAACGTGATATTCATATCACCGACGGCGGTTTGCATCGCTTGTGATAACCACCGCTATCGTGAGACCAATTTATCCGACGGTTCGAAACCGTTCGTGATGACGGTTCCAAACCGGCTCGTGATGGTCTGTTCAGAGTAGTGACCTAGTTGAAAAGGTACGACCACACCTAGTCGAAAGCTACGACCACCGGTCGAAAAAGCTACGACCACACTGGTCAAAAGGGTTACAACCACTTGCTACCAGTGCTACTGCTGCTTAAAAAGCTATAGTACTCAAAAATTCGATCACTCGGCACTTGTAGCTACAATACGGCGATGAACAAGTGCTCAAAAGCGATGCTGGTCACTCGGCACTCGTAGATGCAAGCGACTCAAGCTTTCGACCACTCGATACTTGTAGCTGCAGATCTCGAAGACTTCGACTACCGACTTGTAGCTACAAAGATTCTATATAAACAGACTCATAACTACAAGACTCAAGCTTTCAACCATTCGACAAATCGGTACACAGCTACGGTCAAACCGATATTCCTGAACTCTTCAGAAAATGAGTGATTCGACAAACCTTTAACACCATTGCCAATTGTCCCCTATCGAGCTTATCTGGGAAGAGCACAATCATCGACAATCTCCTTTATTTTTTTATTAAATGGGTATTGTACCTAACATGCATGCATGATACAGTACAAATAGAGTTTGAATGGAACTCTAGATCTGCTTACACATAATTAAGGAATGCATGTATAAGGCTGAGGAGGACTCAGCAAAGAGAAGAAGAAAACTTGCGCCCAAGATTCCTGAATGGTATTAGAAAGATTCCTGACTGGGACATTGATCATATATACACATTTTTCTACAACGTTTTTACCTGTGGTCTAGAAATAGGGACAGAGAAAGCATAACTCCACGACAACTTGTGTAGGTACAAAGTCCACGGCAGCAGCATAGCCTTAAATACATGCATGCATGCTTATCTATAAGTAGGACCCTTGGCCAGTACTCCAATCGAACGAACCTATACAACGCAGGCGCAACGGATTGATGGTATTTAAAGGGCCAAGGGGCTTGCAGCGAGATCATAACTCCATGACATGCAACTTGTGTGTACATAGGCGATCAAAGACAACTTGTGTAGCGGATTGATGGCATTTATACATCAGTCTTGCTACTTTTAAGTCGCTCTGAAATTTTCTTAAGTTTAAATCACTTGCATTAACACCATCCTTTCTTTTCCACATGTATGACGCCGACGCAGGATTGATAAACTTCTAAGTGCTCCAATAAGGCAAGTCCTAAAAAATTGACCGCTTCTTTCCGATGTTGTTCTAGTGGGTCCTTAATTTACGCCTCTTCCCAAGCACAACATCGATATCCATAACCATATCATAAACCTCTTTCCTCTAAAAGTCCTTGGAGCTGAACCGTCCTCCTTATTTCCGTTGAATTGTTTCTTCATCTTATGGTATGGGCGAATCCGAGGAGAAAACCATCGTGACGCATATACATAGTTTTGCGCAGTTGTTCAACCATACACTCTCCGTATCATCTAAGCAAGTGCGGATAGGCTTTGGCTCCTTTTATACCGAACCCGACAAAGTTACCAAGGGCGAGAAAAATCATTGATGGTGCAGAACAACATGACGCTGTGAAAGAGAAGTTTTCGCTTGTACATGTCCCATACTTGTACCCCTTCATTCCACAAGTGTCACAAGATCTTCCAGAAGAATGGTGCTAGGTACACATTAATATCGCTTTCCTGCTGTTTCTACCATTGGAAAAGTAGTGACATCAAAATGTACTTCCGCTTCATACACAACCAAGGAGGAAGGTTGTACATACGCATTCACACCAACCTGCTATGTAGGCTGCTCATGTTACCGAAAGGATTCATTCCATCAGTACTCAACCCTAACCTTATGTTCCTCGATTTCGCTCCGAACTCTTTGAAGCTCCGATCGAAGTTTCTCCACTAGGTAGAATCAGCAGGGTGTCTTAGTGTTCAATCTTTCTTACACTCCGAGTGTGAACGCAGCAATCTTGCCTCCTTTGGGTTCGCGAATAAATGCTTCAAACGTGGGATCACAGGCAGATACCACGACATCTCAGCAGGAGGTTCTTCTTCAACATATCTTGCTCGTAACCTCTTTTAAAAGCAAACACACCATTAATGTACTCTTGACTCACACTGTTCGCACTGCAAATCCAGCTTTTGGACCATCTACACTACGCATTATATATTGAGTTAGTAGTATTAAATTAGATTAATAAACTACAAATACGTTACTCCTCCTATTAAAGATTAACTAGAGCAAGTATAAAGAGTTAGTATGCGATCGTTATCCTCTGAGCTCATAATGAAAATTCCAAATATCTCGCAAGATTCACGATGATGACCTTCTCCTTCTCCTCCCTTCCTCCTTTCCTTCACATCTCTAAGGTATGGGGGCAATGGGGGCTCAAAAGAAATTGGCCTGTGTGTGGAGGCGCTAGAAGCAGGGGTTATTCGAGCCGATATTTATAGTGCCATAACATCATAGACGGTTCCATAAAATAACTATCTCATTATATGGAATATATCACTGAGCGCCTCCAAAGAACCGTCTTCTATGTGCATACATATCACGAGCTATGCTATTTAAACAAACCATCTTGATAGTCATGTTCGGACTCGGGTGTTTGGACGGCCCGATCGAGATCTAACGGTCCATAATCGCATGCGCGCTCATGGTTCGAATGTTTACGCTTGATCCGGGACGGCTGATTTAAAATCGGACCAGCAGGGTGAGTACGCTGAAGCGCCGAACGCAGCGCCCGCGGTGGATCGTGTGATCTATATCGGATGGTCATGAATGCCTCTGGTTGATCTAAGTCTAATTAGGGTTGACTGAGATTTAAAACTTAACTGCTACTTTGACCTAGTTCTTATAAATAGAAATAAATTTTCTAAAATCTTGAAATAATTCATAGGGCTTCCTAGGAAGGTCTAGTGTTCATAAAAATTCTTAAACCTTACTTTTCATGATTTAATTGGTATAGTTTATATTCCAACCTAGAATGGGTCATTATGATTTCTCACAAGATTACAACTTAATATAATGACCTATTCTAGGTTTGAATATAAACTATACCAATTAATCATGAAAAGTAAGGTTTAAGAATTTATGAACACTAGACCTTTCCAGTAGCCCTATGAATTATTTCAAGATTTTAGGAATTTATTTCTATTTATAAGACT
>JAYEVH010000567.1:0-65000 GCA_036346255.1 Ampelocalamus luodianensis
ACTGGACGCAGTTGTAAGAACTTAAGGAGGAAGGTTGGATGTGTTCTAAACATGAATGAAATTTCAAGAAAACCTTTATTGTTCATATTGTGGTCGTAAAGGAAGAAGTAGCTCTTCTGGTTTCCGTTGCTATTGGTAAGTGGCATGTTGCTCGTCGTAGCGTTTTCGAATGTCACTGAGCTGGATGAGACAGGGAGAGTCAATCAATCAATCAATGAATGCCCCAATCTGATCTTCGAAAGAGCGCACCATCCATACCACCCATGGGTGGACTCCTTTCTCAAGTCCTTTCCTTTGGCTGCCTTGCTTGTTACCAGGAATTTGTTTAAAACTACTCTCTAACCTTTCAGCTCCGGCTTCGATGACTTATTCGAAAACCTTCCTGACTTGAGCTCTATAACGGGGTCTCTCCCTGTACTCTGCGCTGTAGGAATCTATCCCCTCTAACCCAACCTTGTACCCCGCCTACCCTCAATACAGCAAGAGGTAAGAAGAGGAGATGACTGCCTTTACGTTAGGATATGAATGGATTCGAAAAAGACATTCTTAGAGAATGTTCATTAGTTGTTTAGGGCAAGATCACCTTATTTGCTGCCCAGCCCGTTGTAGAAGTAGTCACATCCAAGTAAGCTGTAGTCCGCTTTGTTAGCTTGATTGATTTGTATTTTATTTAGTCTAAAGTGAAAGTCTTAGTCAAAGTAGGTAAGTGGAGTAGAGAGTTAGTTATATAAGTGAAAGGAAAAGTTGGAAAGAGGAAAGAGAGAGGACTTTCTTTGGATCTTATCGCATGGGATGTAATAGGCGGGAGGGAGTATAGATAGGGAACCTGTGGTTATATTAATGAAATGAAAACATCTTCAAATAGCTTTCTTTCATGCTCATCGCTCATAAGCCGTCCCCAAGCCAGTCCAAGCGAAGACTAAAGGCGCCGGGTATAAAGGTAAATAAAAGCTTCTTATGTGGCATTTGGCATTTTCCATCCTACGCTTTTTCCTTCCACCAAATGCAATGCGAGAGCTCTATTTTCATTAAGAGAAATATCCGTCAATCAAGCAAAGACGCATTCCTGGCGCTTCTATAGTCCTCTGCTCTGCTGCTGAACATAGGTCCTTATGCATACTTATATGATATTAGGAAGTGGATCGGGATAGGCAAGAAAGGGCTATGCTATTTACAAAGTAATAGCTAAATCTTTACTCATAGTTCTTTCTAGCTTTCTTCATAAGTCAAGATCGGTGCCTTTTCTCCAGGAAGACTCCTAAATCAGTTAACTGGGTATGAGAACGCCCCCTTTAAAGTAGTAGCCCTTCCTCCAACCCTTAATTTCCAGTGAGACCAGCCGAGCCAAGGAAAGCCTTTGATATCTCATACTGATAGGCTCAAATCACGGGATTTCCCACTATGGAGTTTGAATAATAGGTTGCTGCTTCCAGTCTCTGTTCCGATATCTAGAATTAGACCAAGAAAGAAAGGAATTCAAGACCAATACCAGTGCCCTACCCGCTTCCTCCTATTCCTATTGATCAGATCAAAGCCAAACCTATCTAGTCTTGCACGTTGTCACCCACCGCTCTTGCCAAAAACAAAGAAATTCTATCTTGGGAACTCAAAAAAGAATCGGAATGGGAAGTATTTATTTCTTAATTCCCCGGCTATTTAGAAGCTCCCTGGCTTTTGATTTAGAAATATATTGTAAGCTCTGCTCCCGAGAAAGGAGACTGAGATAGACCTTAGGTATTGGGCATACCTTAACAGCTATATTCAAATCCGTGGTCGCTTAAGTCACGAACCGCAAGCAAGACTATTTCGAAGCAAACAGTTGCCTGTCCACTACGAGATTAGATAGAATGTCCAGGTAGCTCATCACACCTAAACAAGAGCTGAGGGCAGCGTCAGACTTACTAAGCCGGCATAAGTTCCCAGACTAGAGCCGCACCACACACATATGATGGCCTACCAGCACCATACGCGGCAGCAGAAGGGCTGCAACATTCGGAAGATAGTATGCACTCACAGCAGTAGAAGGAGAGGGACGCTCACGCACGCCCACCACCGGCAAGCCGAAGTTAGAAGGAAATGGGAAGGCCCAAGCCCAAGACCTCCAATCCGAATCCGAACAGACCTCTTAGTCAGTCTATCTTTGGAAGAATCTACATTTGAGGTGAAGCATTCCGGAAAATGGAATTAACATACCACTGGGAATACCCCTATCGTAGATCATAATCATATAGTGAAAGTCCCGGCACTCAAGACCGTCGGCTAGCTCGACTTAGATCGAAGTTCCATGCATCGTCCACAGAATAAGACTACCAACGATTCGGCATCCCACCACCTCATTTATATAGAACCTTCTTAACATACGCTAATTCTGCCGTCTGCAGGTCCTCAATCTTCACGCGAAAGCAACGCAACCTCCTCGCAAAGGGGACGCTCATTTCGACCTAACTACTCTCACCCTGTCGAGGCCCGAGTAAGGGTTTTGGCGGGGAAGGAACTTGTTAAGCCATAGAGTCTTGTTATTCCCGTCCGCCGCGCGCACCTCATTCATTTTCATGAATGTCGTAAGTGAAAGGTGTTGTTAACATAAAGTTGTTTGATTTGCCAGCCTTGGCCTAGAGCAATGGAGAGGACTGTTCGTATAGTATTTGACAACCGGCTCATAAACATGCCATTAAACGCTAAGAAAACTGCCTTCTCGTGAAAGTCCTCAGTGGATTAATTGTTTGTGATCTTTCCGATGAAACCCTAAGGAAGGATGTCAGTTCTCTTGTCAAGGAAAGAAAGACTAAGTAAAGGCAGACAACGAGGCGAAGATAGCAGACTTGCCTCGAGACAGGAACATAGCATAGGACATTGCTCCGGACTAGTTAAGTAGTTGGTTGCAAAAGCTCCTCCGCTTGGCGAGCTCCTCTTTGCTCCTAGTAGACTACTAGACATATTGTCTACTCTGCTTTTATAGAAGAGCTAAGTCCAAGAAGGGCTCTCCAAAGTCAATTGTCAAGCTTTCGAACTCGCCTTGAAGTTGATGAATGATTGCAAGGCTAGCAAGAAGCAGGCTCGCTTATGATCTGCTGAAATAGTACATCAGGTTTTTTTTCTTCGAAACCTCACATTCATGAAGCAGATTGTCGAAAAGGGCTTTCTGCAAGCAGGAAAACGACCTTTTTGACGATCCACAGGTTGTAGCTTGACCCCGGTCTCGGACTTCCCAAGTCACGGAGTCTTTGATAAAGTTGTAAACAAAAGGAGTATACCCTATCCAATTTTCCAAAGGCTTATAGTTAGTAAGACAGGTGTCAGTACCAAATCCTTAATCAATAGTTCACTTTAACTACTAGTTAACGCACTACTAAAGCTGAGTAGCCAGCATGCGCACATCATACTGTGAGAAAGAAAGGTAATATATGATCTATAGCTCCTGATTCCGGGACTCTTGTTTAGCTTGTTAGAGGGAATGATTCGCCAGATCGGGGATCCGGTTTTTGTCCTTCCAACGATGAAGCTCCAGTGCCTTCAACCGAATGGCATTTCAAGCACTCGAGTAAGCTGGCACATTGAGGACGAAGGGAACGCGCTTCTGTCCTTCTGTCATTGCATGCGTGACGAAACATCGTAGATCAGTTGGTCGAGAAGGGGATTTCCTATTGCCGAGTGGGGTGGTTGAAACTACCTCGTATGTATGAAGAAAGCAATGAAAGCTCCCTCTTCTTTATCCGTACCAGTTTCTTTAACGGGATCGGGGATTCCAAGGATCATTCCTCTTTCATAGAGAGAGATCCGAAGAGGTTCTCAAAAGGTGATCAATTAATACAATTTTATCTATAAGTGTTTACCTTCTCCAAATTCATTTTATTGAGTAAGAGGGTAACCTGGTCGACATTTTTTTCTATTTTATCACCTGTTGTGGATAAGGATAGAACTCGGACTTGGGCTTGTAATATAAAACCTTATATTAAAGTCTTAATCCTTCGTTATATCCCCTCGATTAGAACTTTACCCCTTGAACAAGGGATTCGGTTCAAACCGACCTGGAAAGCCCTTCCCACCACCGAGGTGGTAAGTCAGTATCTTCATGAAGTTAAAGGTCATAAGTTTAGTGTGGCAAGGAAGGTGAAATCCTCCCTTGTTTCGCTGCCTTTTTCACTTTCTTCATGGATTTATTTACTTTCATTCTTCTTTGGTTGGGGTGGACAATGGATAATGTTTTTATTATGATGGTTATATCATCACGTTAGATGCTTCCTTCGGTTCCTCCTTTATGAATGAAGGACGAAAAGCAATAAGGCTTAAAAGGTAAGGCGGCTATGGAGGACTTGGTTTATTTGTTTGAGAGACGCCTGACGGCTTCTATAAGATTTGCCCAAACCTGGAAAGAAAGGGGGAGGAAATAACTCATATCGGGAGAGGAGTAGGAGACAGACCCACTGAGCTTTTGTAGGAGCAAGCAGACCGAGTTTCAGACCTAGGGTAGGAGTCCTTATTTATTGACCTTGAAGTTTCGGCATGCAAGTAAGCACGAAATTCATAGAAGGAGGCAATGGAATCCTATCACAATCGGAAGATTCAAATAGGCATAATAGCCGCCCCGTCTACCCGCTATTGGAATAGGCCACACGTCTTAGTCACCTTCTTCAGTGAAGGAAGAAGCCCGCCAGCTTACTATACTAAGGGAAGAGGGTACTATTTAACAGTAGTAGGGGAAGTCGTCCCGAAGCGCAACCAGACTCTTGTTCTTCCTCTTCAGCGGATTCGGATGGGGATGCTGCTTCTCGAGTTGAAGCTGCTAATGCCCTATCTTTCTTCTCTACTGCCTTTAGCTATCGCTTTTCGGCTGAATAATCTTAAGATCTGGCATTCTCCATCGGGAAAGCTAAGTGCCCCTATTTAGTAAGGCGCCCACCATTTACGCGAATTGGGTATTACCCCGAAAAAGTACTCACAACAAAGGTTAGGTGCTTGAGATCAGAACTGGTTACAGCAGCGCTCCTGGCGCGAGACTCTTTCGCATAGAATGAATTCGGTAAGGAAGGATAGAGCCTCATGGCTTATGGCAGCAGGTCGAAGAACAACTCTTGAATGGGCGGTTCCGAAGCAGCTCCACAGCATGCACTGTTAACGCTCTGAAACCCTAAAAAATCCAAAACAAAAAAAATAACAACGTTTAACGAGCAAGAGATTAACAAGCTTCAAAGCATTAAAAACAGGATTTTATTTGATAAGATTATTCCAGACTCAGCATAATTCACTCCATGGATCGAGCCTTTTCCTTTCTACTACTATTAGAGTGGGGTGCTTTCTTTATGAAATAGCGCATACTTGATAAAGACAACTAGCATTAAAGAGCTTAGTAGTCGTCTCCCGCTGGTCTGGTTTCCCTTTCTTTTAAGTTTTAGGTTCTTCTTAAAGAGCAATACTCTTAAAGTATACTATTTTTAATGAACTAAACAACTAGTTGTACTTCCTTACTTTGGTAAGGTATGGGAGCAGAAGGTTATTCTTTTCTTGATGGAATCCCGGAGAATCACAACTAGACAAGAGAATCAGTGCTAGCCTTACCTCCTTCGGACCCTTACTTACCTGACAGCTATCAATCATGAACTAGCAGGACGGACTGCCTTTGAAGCCGGTATTGTTTATATACATGAGACTTTATAATAACAACTCGCTATCCGTGCTTCCTTTCTATCACTACTCAAATTCTTAACTCCCTCCCTTGCTATAGCTTGCCTTACTTGATAGCTTCGCTTGTTTACAGGATCGGTCGCTAAGCTCCCTCTCCGTCCTTTTGTATGTGAAAGTATGTACCCACCCCCCTGTGACAATGAGACTGGTGAAATCCCTACCCACCTAATAGCTACAAATAAGTAAGCCCTCTTAGGCGAGCTAGTAGTAGTGAGTAGCGAATAGTACAAAAACCTACCCTTCTCGAAATAGGAGCCTACAGCTCAACCTGCTCTCGACCGTGACAGGAGTGTTCCGCACCTGAGAGGAAGACCTCCTCTAGGGATAAGAGAGATCGTAGGGCTGAAGGAAGAGATAGAGTTTGGATTCAGGGAAGAAAGACAAAGAAAAGAAAGGAGCGTTACGAGAGACATCTATTTTTAGACTTTGAAATAGACACATACTGCTAGTAGTATGGACATAGATAGGAAGAATGAGTTCGTAATTACATCTATCTACTTATGTTGTATGATTAAGGCGGCCTCCTTTAGTTGGGCAAGAAACCGAGCGAGGTGATATTAGAGTTCGCTCGACTGTCCGGAGAGAGTCCGGTGGGGATGGTATGTCGACGGGGAAATAAGAGAATAGAGGGTTCCTTCCACCACAGAGCACTTCGACACAGGCCCGTATATTATTCTTTAATAGATAATAGAGTGGGTTATTCTTCTATCTAATAGAGTAGTGAGTTCGCTCCAGAAACTGGATAGGAAGTTGACTAAAAATAGGACTAGTAAGAGGAAAAAGGCTTATCGACCAGCCAGTCATGCGGAACATTTCGTTATTGTTTGCAAGCGGGAAGCGAGCAATGCCTCTCTTGTGGCTTGTTGCTCTGCGCTGCGATTATGAAAGGGATGGGCCATCAAAAGCACCAAATTGGCCATTCTTTTTTGAATATGGTGTCTGGTTAATTGCATATGTCATTCCTCATTTGAATTAGCGACCTGCTTCCACGGTCTCAATTGATTCTGCGTCTGCGTAGCAAAGATCAGTAGCAAGCAGCTTCATCATCCACATCTCATATGCCATTGGCGGGGGTCCCATTCGTCATGTGCCCTTTTACGGGATCCCATTCCCAGTAAAGTAAGTAGAGCAGCCTTGAACCCATACCCTTGATTCCCTCCTTTCGCCTCAGCCCGAAGGACCAAAGGTTGCTGTTTGGTCTGGATAAGCAGGCAGGGACAGGCTCCTCGAGCAGATACCATTCCAATGGAGAAGCTTATCTTCCCATTACCGGCGGAGAACTCAAGGGCTCCAAACTCCTTAGGTCTTGAAGCTTTGAAACCTGTCGAGATTCACTTACCACTCCACTAACCTAAGCTTACCAGATCAAGTAGATCACTACCGAAACCCGTACCGTACACGCTGCTTTCTCGGCTTCGCCTCTTTCTGACAACGCCGACCCTCCCCGTACGCTTTGAGGGACTGAGCCTTCGGATCCCACCTTATTGGTCTTCTTTCCGCTGTCGCTGAGAAATGTGGAACGTATAGCGCTCTTCCGCTGAGAAATGCCCTCCTTTTGGCTTCGCCTTGTGGTCAGAACCGAGACATATGGTTTTGGTACAGAAGAGAAATGTCACCAAGGGGCTCAACCGCCTTATTAGTAGATCTCCCTCCGTCCTATCGTACCTCCAGCAAACAACAAAGATGAACTTCGAGCTGCTGAACCGGGCATAGAACAACGGTATATTGTTTTTTTGCTTGTTTTGGAAGCTTGAAACGACAGACAAGTGGTGACTATAAGACGGCTTGCTACTGAGCTTCTTGTGTTCCATCTTTCTTGTGGGGTCCGCGCAACAAGAGCGCTTCCTCTTTCTTTTTCACAGCTGCCCATGAGTTCAACAAAAGCAGAAGCGATCCTTCTCTTCTAGAAGATAGGACTGCTGACCACGTCGAACTAAGCCTGCCTTCTTTTTATACCGTTCGTGCCCCATACCCTTTATCAAATCGGAGAAAGGCGGGAGAGACTACTTTATTCATTCCATTCCGACTCCCCTTATGCCTTTTGCTGCTCCACAATGCTCTCTCCAAAACAAAAGTGAAAGAAGCCCGCATGCCCACTCTTCTTTCCCCCCCAAGGGGGGGCCTCGCTGTCGCCTTTGGCTCGAGCTACTTTTTCTCCTGGAACGGATAGCTTTCTGTGCAAGTCTATCTCCCAAAAGAAAGCCCTGTAATTTAACAACCCAGAAAGTACCTAGATTCCAATTTATCACCATTCTACTGGGGGGTCCCTTTTCCCTCTTGAATATTCCCTTCTGCTAAAGTGGTTGCTAGTCATCGGCTTTATTTCTTTCTTGAGTAGAAGAATCGGGAGGTCTACCCCTTACCCTTTTTTTTATCGTGAGTGCGGCTCGCGAAATCTTTTATTTCATTTAAAGCCGATTTTGTTCCCGGACAGTTGGAGTTAAGATTTCTTTCTTTCTCTAAATCTTGGATAAGAGAAAATTGATCTTTTTTTTTGGAAACTTGAAAGTAAATTTCCACTGCTTCCCGCACCTCCGCGATGCTCTCCCCTTCAACAAGAGCGGCCTTTCTCCTTTCCAAATTCTCTTGCAGGAGTTCCTCTTCCCGTTCTTGCAGGGCGGAAGGTTGCTCCGGTTCGGAATGAGCTTGGGGAACTTCTGGCACCGCCTCTTGCCCTTCGCTCAAAGACTGGGCAACGGCTTCCTCTTCCGGAGGTCGGTTGTGACCGGTGGATGATTCGGGCTCAGGGTTTTCCCCCTTATCTGATGATAAGTTGAGGTATTTCTCCCAATTAGTCGAGGCCGAGCTTGAGGGCCCCGCCGATTCCCCCATCATAGAAAAATATTCAAATGACTCAAGATTGATAATAAGCCGCGCAAGACTACTAAATACAATTCCAAAAAAAGAACTCAGTTGAATTGGCAAAATAATTGGCATCGATTTCACGAGAATCGAAAATCCAATTCGTCGGAAAAGCAAAGAGAAATCGCAACTATAAATATAAATAAAAAGAATAGCACTGATAGCCATTAACATGGTTAGAGAAAAGAAGAAGAGGGAGGGATCGTGCGTGGCAGCTGGTATAGAGGATGATGATTCTGGGAAGGGGGGTTCATAGGTGTGGGGACTGAAGTTCTTCATTTGAAGAGCTGGCAGGCCTACCGGCTCGCAGATGTAGGAAGGCTTTTATCGCCAACTGAACTGCGTAACCAAAGTAGCGATCTGAAAGGTATCTATCCGGACTATGCATCCGGAAAGCGCTGGTTCGATCCCAGCTCGCGACAAGCGAGGTATGCTCGCTAGCAGAAAAAGGAAAGGGAAAGAAGACGGTCATGATAGATTGGTAGCGGAATGAGGAAGAAATTGCTTAGCTTAAAAGGCTTACTCTTAGACTCGCTACCAAAACTCCCTCTGACTTCCTCTTCTTCATCTTAGTCAGCGGTCTTCCTCCTTGACAAAAATTCTCAAAAATTCTCGAGTAAAGACGACATCTCTTCCATCGTTGCGGAACTCACCAATCTGAACTTCCTCGGTGTTGTTTTGATTCTCGGCGGTGTTATTCTTGGGTTAGTTTGTTTCATTTTCATTTACGTGCTGTGCCTACTTTCTTTCTATCATGTCCTTTTGGTCAAGATTCAAAAAAGTAATTTAAGTAGTAACAGCACTGCTGAAAAGGGACTCCTAGTCTTCCATTCTTTTAAATACTGCAGGCCCAGTGGAGTGGAACTAAGAGCCTTTTTTTACCGCCTTAACGAGGAGAAGGATTTGAACAAAGATGAGAAGTCGAGTCAAACGGAAGCAGAATGGGTTGTGACTCAAAAAGGAACTAACGAAAAAAAGATGGAACTAGATGCTGTTTTAACAGACTGCGCTTTGACTTACCTATGATGCAACTCATTCACTTCCACGACATGTATTGGTTAGTCATTCCAGACATTCATTCGTAAATACATTTTATGCCCGGGTATCAAAAACGAAGAAGGAAGGCGAGGCCCTCTTACCAGCAAAAAAGATAGGGAACAATATTCATTGCCTTTCCTGTTTGATCGCTTCGCTTCGTTCGAGAATCAACTGCACATTCATAGGCTCTTCCTTACGCCTTCAAGGAGGAAGCGGGGATGGCACAAGTGAATCCGATGCGGACTTCTTCCTTTCTTTTCGGATCAATGAGACAAGGAGGTAGTTCAAGCTGTCGTTAGGTCTTTGGCAAAGGAATGGAAATGGGACCCTCGACTTCTAAGCGAGTCAATCCCAGTAGAGAGAGGAAGATCTGCCCTAGGGAATGGAATTTCTTTCCTTAGTAGTTTAGTTAGCACTTTGCCTCTTTGACTCTGAGCAGAGAAGTATTAAGCCGCTCGCCTAACCTACTAAAGCGAGGAGAGGAGATGGAAAGGAAGTGAATCAAATCAGAGAGCAGCACAGTTCAGGCTGCATATGGACCAGAAAAAGCTCTGGGACTTTCGGAGGAGAATGGCTTGTTAGCACGATGGTTTGAAGGACTTTAATAAGGAACATGGAATGGATTCGGGATGAACCTAAGCTGATTGCCCAGGAGTTAAGGGGAATACGGTCTTAGATGCGAAAGGCCGTGCTCGAGAAAGGATTTGTCTTGATTTCGAATAGCCCTTCTCTCTTGGGCTCTCATGCCCCTCGATGGTTGACGAGAAGATCAAAAGAAAAGTAACCTGCCCAACCTCATACTTTTTACCACTTTTTGCCATGATTCATAAGCAGGAGGAAGCAAAACTCGAAATGAAATAAGAGAAGTCAGATTGATGGTAGGAAAGGGCGTAAGCCCACTCTAAAAGTAGTTCGGTTCTCCTAGGGCAGGTTGAAAAAGCTCTTCACACTACGGACCTAGGATAAGGGCAATCGTATTCATCATGTGGTCGGTGTGTCAGGTAAAATAAGAATAAGTATATGTCGCTTAATGAGATATAGCCTTCTTTCTCATTGTAAAATGCTTGGTTTACTGCGCTCCATGTCTCTTTGGTAGTGTTTTATGGACGGTTCCTTTTAAGGAATATTGTTATAAGAAAAAGGGGTACTTTCAAGTTTCAGTCTGCTCTGATGTCATACTTAAAGGGAAGTCATGAAAGTTCTGCTGATCTCTTCTTTATGAGAATTCCAGTTCAGCACTTATAGCTCTCCGTTCTTATTTGTTTGCTTTTTTTTTTCTTTTTTTTTTCTTGAGGCTGAGTACGAGGAGCAATTCTTTGACCACGAGCCAGCAAGCGGAAAGAGTGATCCGACCAATAGATAGAAAGCATTTGAACCTGCGGAAACCTTTCAATTTCCAAAAATATGATAGATGTTCTCAACCAATTAACGTGCTTAGTTATCTGCTACGCCCTTACTTATACTTCAAGAGGGAATAGTTGCACCCAGCGAGTGTAATGGAAATGAAACGAGCAACAAGAGCAGAACGTAACTCCAGTGAAGTGAGCCAAGCGAGCAGAAGGAACTTACGCGAGCCATTCCACCAGAGGAAGTTCAACGAGCCCAAGAGCAGAGTGAAACGAAACTATCTACCTCTGCTGGCCTTAATGGCAAGAACCAACGTAAGAAGGCGAAGTCGTCTCCGTTATTTGGGTAGTAGCATTCTTACTTCTTCTACCTTTTCGGGGGGCACAAACAACTATTTATCACGAAAAGAGGAAATAAATGTGCTAAATTAGCCATCTCATCCGCATTTGGATTCGAAAGCATGGCGTATCTGCCATAGGCCAATAGTCTTTCCAATAAAAGAGAGAGTAAGTCGTAGAAGTAGGTATGTTTGTTCTTATCTTCTTCCAAGAAGAGGTGAAGGCGATCTTTCTACTTTTCGAATGGCATTCGGACTATTTTCCCGAAAACTTTCAACGAAAAAAGAAAGCCAAGAAAAAGCAGTTGCTGCCTCGTGAAAAATTGAGGTTGGCTCTCCAACAGCACAAAGAACGCGTAACGTTGGAGCCTATTCAATGTCTTGAAGAGTGTCCTCCTAAGAAGACGTAGCCACTTGAATGAGTGACGAACCGGGTTATAAAAAGTGGCGAACAGATGGACTTCTTTGCTTCAATCAAGCGCTGGTTCGATTCCGGCTCGCTACATAGTTGCAGGCTCGCTCGCTCCATTCTTACGCTCGCTGGCTGGGCTCCATTAGTTTCATTTCAACTCGTCTTTCGCACTACTCCTATTTCTTTATTTCCTACCAATGGGTGTGATTGAAAATAGTAATGGCTCCATGTGTTATTGAGTCAAAGAGGAAAGCCTAATATGGGTTTACTAGCACAGAATGGGTTTCTTAAGAAGTGAGTAGAACAAGGAGGAGCACCCACCAATATGGATTTACCTTTTCTATTATTACGAAGCCGTAAAGAGGGACCAATACCTGGAAACATGAATACCTGAGTATGGAAAGCCTGAGTCGTACCCAATGGTGCATAACGAGAGAAGAAGCAGCAATCATCAACGAATGCGATGCACATAAATACGTTGTTTGCGTTAGTGTTCGTAACGAATTCGTCGTTCCTGCTGTAAAGGGAGTTGATAGTTTGACAGAATGAGACTCAAGAAATAGGCATCAGTAGGGACTGCGAAAGAAAGACCTGAGTGATCGGACTCTATCATATATATATGAAGAAATGGAAAAAAGATTCACCATGGTAGGATTTGCATAGCCTTTCTATGACTAAAATCTAACGAACTGAAATGGAGAAGCTAAATCTTAGACAAAAGGTAGATGTTTAATCCACCATAGCCAAAACGTTGGTAATTTAGTACTTTTATTTGATTTTATTTCCTGTAGCTAACCGTAGATGCTAACTCGTATGCCGTTGCCTAGGTTCATCGGAGCCTGTGAAAAAAGGGAATAATGCTTTCTGAACCAGAGCAAATAGGCCGCCTTCAAAGAGGGACCTTTATCAATGGCTTTCTTTGGACCATTTATGAATTATGTATGTGAAAAGGATAATGCTGAAAGAGGTGTTTTCACTGCATCCACCGAAAACACGGCTTCTTCTCTAAAACATTTGGCATCTGTCTTATCTGTCCTAAAAAGCGCTCGTCGAAAGCGGAGAATGAGTGGCTGAGCATTATTCATTTCCAACGCCTCGAGTCAGCCAAGTTCATAAGGGAAGCCCAATACAAAGAATGGTTGTCCAATATTGTACCAGTGATTAAAAAGAATGGCAAGTCAGCGGTTATGTGTTGACTTCAGAAACTTGAATCTTGCCACTCCAAAGGACGAGTATCCAATGCCGATAGCTGACCTACTGGTAGATTCGACAGCTTGTAACTGTGTATTGAGCCTCTTGGATGCCCACTCAGGATATAACCAGGTGCCAATCGCCGAAGAAGATATTAACAAGACTGCATTTAGATGCCCTGGTCCAGTTGGTGCCTATGAGTGGAGAGTAATGCGGTCTCAAGAATGCAGGAGCCACATACCGGAGGACTCTGAATTGCATATTCAAGGGTATGGTAGGCCGAGAATTGGAGGTGTACATTGATGATATTGTTATTATGGCTCAATCCGAGGAACAACATCTCCAGAACCTGAGGAAAGCGTTCGAGAGAATGAGGCAGTATAAGTTTCCAATTCATCCTTTGAAATGCGCCTTTGGTGTCTCGGCTGGTAACTTTCTCGGATTCTTAGTCCATCAGAAGGGATTGAGATCAACGAGAATAAGGCCAAAGAAAGCAATCATCCAGGCCTCACCCCGAGAAACAAAAAAGAATTGCAAAGGCTGATTGGGAAGATTAATTCCTAAGAAGGTTCATCTCCAACACAGCTGGCCGGTTGAGGAGCTGGGGGCAATTGCTCAGAATCAAAGAGAAAGAGCAATTCGTGTGGACCGAGGCTCACCAAAGGTGTTTGATTCAATCAAACAGTACCAGACGAAACCTCCTGTGTTGATGCCGCCGAAACAAGGGCCAGCCTGTGATCTTGTATTTATCTGCCTCAGAAGAATCAATGGGATGCTTGCTTGCCAAAGAGTCCGAGGGAGCAGAAAGGGCCTTTTATTATCTAAGCCGAGCTTTGCTAGACACTGAGACTCGTTACTCGGCTATTGAAAAGTTATGTTTAAGTTTGTACTTTGCTTGTTGTAAGTTGAGGTATTATATGCTACCTTTGGTAACACATGTCCTCAGTCCAGCAAACATTTTGAAGTACATACTTTCCAGGCCTTTCTGAGAAACCGAGTTGGAAAGTGGGCTATAGCCATCTCGGAGTTCACACTAGTGTACACTCCCGGCAGTTAAGGGTCAAGCAGTAGCAGACTTTCTAGCTGATCATCCCATGATTGATGTGCCACCAGAACAGTACGAGATTGGATCCATAGAAGCAAGCCCGTGGCAGCTATGGTTTAACGGGTCAAGAACAAAAGAAGGCACGGATGAATGCCCTTTTCAACTCCTTACCTTGACTGGCACAGGACAGGCCAATAGAAATGGCTGCTCTACCTGAAAGCTCTACGGTGCGGCAGAGACAGACATCCATCTCGACTCTTCTTTTACCATTTTAGTAAGGCGATAAGTGAAGCCGGTTGACCTGGAATCTGTTTACCAAGTTAGGACTACACAAGTAGTTTAACAGGCAGATCCGTTCGTTATAGATCCCATGGAACTAGTGAAAAAGATAGGATTTACTACGGATTTGATTGCTTTACTTGCTTAGCTTGCTTCCACTGCTACTTGCTGGAATCGGCAAATCCTCTAGTTTCTACCGGAACTCGTTACCAGTTTGTTCTTTTCTTTCCAGTTTTCCAGTACGAATAGGAAGATTTTTTAGCCCAGACCTAACACTCGATTTTGGTTGGTTACTTCATTGAAATAGAAAGTACATCTCTAACTCCTGGCTAACGCGAATCATTCAAAAACGACTTATTGGGTTGGGCAACCAACACGTGAAATCGATGCCGGGCTACACTTCCTTCAATTAATTGTTTAGGTTTACTTTGGCGGAGCATTCAATCCAGGTGTGGGAATCATTCCGACTTCATGTATTTGCCCTAGCCTGTTGGGAATGTAGGTGTCCGAGAATGGAAGCTCGGCAACAGAGCAGACCGGAAGAAGTATGTACCTCATGAAGCAAGGACTAGCCAGAGCTCTTAGTATGGCCACTTTTGCAGGATGAATCCGTTCACTGCCTGCTTCTCTATCGCATTGGAAGACAGCCTAGAAAGAGTGCAAACAGGAAGCATAGATCCTTGAGAAATAGAGGAGCTATGAGTGCTGTCCACAACCTCTAATGTTCCAAAAGAGATAATCCGTCACTCGCTCCAGAGACCTCAGTACCGTGCTAACTCCAAGAATTTCCTTCTTTACTACATAAAGCATCAGCTGCTGGATAGAAAGCAAAAGCATTTATTTATAGCTGACAGTTAGCTTTCGCTTGATTTCTTTCTTATCAAATTACATTTGTTTTGATTGTAGATTGGGTCGGTGTAAATAAAGGGTGAGCTCCAAACTACAGTGGGAAAGGCCGAGTATACACCAACCATACTTTGGAGTGAGAAGGAGATCCTAACTAACAAAATCAGGCATCTGATACTATGCTGAAAAGTCCCGTTTGGTCACTTTTCAAAAGAAGGATGCGCCGCTATTTTATCATCATCTGGCACTGCTTGACTTGCTTTCACAGCTTTTAGCTTGAACGTGGCACTAAAGCCTCCATGTCAACTAAAGAAAATAGTTCAAGACAGTAGAGCACAGAGGGAATTACCAACATGGGTTCAGCATTTCGTTTAGTGAATGCGGAGATAAAAGCAGCTGCTATTGATGCAATTGGACCGCTCGCATCGCTCCTTGACACGAAGGCTATAAGAATCAAAGGAAATACTGGGCGTAAATGACTTTGGAGTTCAAACCTGGCAAAGTCCTTACTTACTCGGCTCCAGGCCAAAGCGATGAAAAGACCCTTTATTGCCATATGGTCACGCCCATGAGAGAAAGTCTAGCCCTATCAACACCTTCTGATCCTAGTTGGCTCGAGTAAGGCAGGCTACTTCTAAGCAATCTAGATAACATTGAACCTCATTGAAAAGAAATAACTTCCGGCCAACATAAAGATCCAGCAACCTTTTGCCTGACCTCGGCTCTGACGCATTCCTCCTAGCCTAGATTTTCACTACATTCTTTGGGATCAATGCCTACTTCTCCATCCACTAGTCCGATGAGGACTTTACTGAATGAAACACTTGTCTTTCACAATCAATTCTTTCTTTTATTTTATGTTTAGGACACGCGAAGCGAGAGCGAAACTTGCTATGAGGAGAAGACTCGGCAAGAGAGGTTTGAACAAGAGGAACTGCCGTCTAGTTGAGTTTGATCATTCTCTCTTTCTATCTCTCTTTCTTTCAAGAGCTGAATAAGTACCTATCCGCAAACGAGAGATAAATCGGACTTTCTTCTTTACCCCCCTCATTATTCAAGACGTGAATATAAAGTGTATTGTACTCCCTTGGATCTTTTCCGGATCTTTACTCGTCGTTGATTAAGGAAGCTAGAAGGAAGATGGGTGGTAGGGTGAATGGACATTCGTATCCTCTCCGACTCGTCGGTTAGGAGAGTAGCGACCAAAAATAAATCATTATACAGGATAACTGCTGTAGAGATAAAATGTAGGAAGGAGAAAGTTGGTTTCAATGAGTTATGTGAATTGTAGAAGAAATAGGTAAACAAGGCGGGTTAATATATATACGTTGAAAAGCAAGGGGATAAATTGAACGAAATGAAGAGCAATCCAGAATCCTATTTTGTATACTATAAGAAAAAGGCACTGAAAACTTGGAAACTGAAGATGTTGTAACTGATATGGGTAGTCACACATTAGGCAAAATGGTGTAGTGGTTGGGCCAGGTAGCTTCTTCTTTGAACAGCATTTCATTCTGTTTTGGATGCTTTCTACTATGTTTCAAGTGATCAAAGAAGAGTTTATTTCCCACTACTCATATCACATCTTATGTGTTGATGCAAGCTGACTAAATCAATAAGATGGTATTCGTATTTGATTAGACAAGATGGTATTCTTCTTTATTCCGGAGCACAACAATCCGGATCTCTATCTTATAGCTTATCCTTCCTATTCTGTATGTATTACGGTCATGTCAAGTCAATGGTCTGTCTGCCCTGCAACCGGTCTTGAATGGCTTCAGTGAATTGTTTGCTGAGCCTACAGAGTGACCTCCTAGGAGGACAATAGACCACAAAATACCCTTACTACCAGGCACTAAACCTGTCAATCAAAGGCCCTATGGATATTCTTATTTTAAGAAACTTTCAATTGAGAAAATCATGGAGGAATTACAGCAGAAATCATTCATTCAACCTTCCACCAGCCCATTTGCCCAGTGCTGTTAGTGAAGAAGAAGGCGCGGAGCGTTGGAGGCTTTGCATTGACTATAGGCAGTTTAATACCAGTACAGTGAAAAATAAGTACCCTATACCAATCATTGATGATCTTTTGGATGAATTACATGGGGCAAGGTACTTCTCTAAGATAAACCTCAGATCTGGGTACCATCAGATCAGGATGAGTGAGGAAGATGTGTACAAAACAGCTTTCATAACCCTACTGAAATAACAGACCTTTTAATCTGTTATTGAATGCCCATCTAGCCTGAGCCGATTCCTCCTTAGAAGAGGGAAAGTTCGTTGACCGCTAATGCCGCATCCACAGGAGGGTGGAAGTAGGTTCCATCATTTCTTGTTTTTTCATAAAAAAGAATCTGAAGTGGATCAACGTCTTTTTTTCTTATTGAGTGAGTTGGGAGTCGCATCTACACTTAGTCGAGTTCGCATACAACACTGCTACCATTCCACCATTGAGGTGGCTCCGTACAGGCACTATACGGGCGGAAGTCCGTACAGTCACTATACTACGTACGGGCGGAAGTGTAGATCACCCGTCGGAGAGAAGAAGTTACTCGGTCCGGATCTTGTCCAGGAGGCTGATGAGAAGGTAGAGATGATTCGGAAACGCTTGCTAACCACGCAGAGTAGACAGAAGTGTTATGCGGAGGGGAGAGATTTGGAAAAAAAAAGGAAGGAGATCACGTCTTCCTTTCAAGTCTTCCGCCCGGCTGTGCTCTAGATAAATAAGAACTATGTCTTCTACGCACAAAGAAAGAGGCCTACTAGTTGGAAATGTTTAGTCAATATGCGAAAGCAAATGGGGCAGCTCAGTCAGCTCTCTATTCTTCAGTGACCGGGGTAAACAATCAATCGGGCAATCAGTTTGCTTATTCAGTCAGCCACGCTAGATTTTCTTTCTAAGATAACTCAAAAGTTTTTAGCCCTTGCTTCAAAGGAGTTGGATCAGCAGAAGAAGCCAGCTCAAGGACGTGTTTTTGCATTAAACCAACAAGATGCACAAGCCACAGGTTCGGTCATTCATTGCACTATTCGAATTTGTGGTACATCTGCTAGCATACTTGTAGACCCTGGTTCCACTCACTCTTTTGTATCCCCGTTATTTGTACCGAAGAACAATAGGGTTCGCCGCTCCATGCAAGTCTTTTAGTAGCTACTCCAATGGGAGATTCATTGCTTACAAAGCTAGTATTAAAGGACTGTGTTATTACGAGAGCAGATCAGGAAATGAAGGTGGATCTAATCGTTTTAGACTTTCGATATTTTTATGCTGGTATGGATTGGTTGTCTGCATACCATGCTCGTGTGGATTGTTTTAGGAAGATAGTGACTCAACACCCTGTAAACCATCGTTTGAACTTGTTGGGGTGTGTGATGAATATCCCGCTCGAATCTCGGCCATTCATGCCACTCCACTTTTGGTTGCATCGGGTACATGGCTTTCATTTCGGAGAGCTACTCGAGTGTTCTGGGCCTTAAAGACATACCACAGGTATGTGAGTTCCCAGACGAATTACCAGGACTTCCACCAGATAGGCAAAGAGTGTTCACCATAGATTTGCTACCGGCTCCAATCTCTAAGCAACCATATTGGATGGCGACAACAGAAATGGAAGAGTTTAAGAAGCAGTTACAAGAACTTCTGGGTGAATTCGACCGAGTTGATCTCCACGCCCGTATTGTTTGTGAAAAAGAAGGACGGGCGCCTTTGCATTTCAACTCGTAAGCTGTTCCAGGTAACCGTGAAGAATAGGTATCCACTTCCTCGTATTGATAATCTTTTTGATCAGCTTCAAGGGAGTGAGGTTGACTCCTTTATATATTTGCGGTCCGGTTATCATCAATTGAAGGAGTACTAGTTTGATTTTGTCCTAATAAAATTAGTAGCCGTAGGGATGACTTGAAAGAGAATATCCATGCATATCGTCGCTTCGCTCGCTTTCCAATGGTTCAGAGCGAATGCGAGGAGTAAAAAGCATCCAACGCTCAGACCAAAAAATTACTAATAGGAAGGATGAAGATTTTCTTATTAGAAAGCCTGCCTTTTCAGTGGAATAAAAAGTAGGGAAGGTATCAAATGTTTGGGTTTGGTTCCAGCCGGGTATGGCATGGTCAATTGCTCTTTTAGGAGGTAGTGCTTTAGGTTCCTCAAAGACTACTTGGTATATAGATAGCACCTTCTCAACAGAATGAGGCATAACAGTCTTAGTCTGTTTGTGTGTGGGTATGTCGGTTGGAATCATCAAGTGTAGTTCTCCTTCTTCTTCCTCTTTATTATTCATGTCAGCCATTAGTATGCACTTCTCTTCTTTCATTCCTATTACCTATAAGGGTGACAAAGAACTAGGTGATGTAGGAGAGTTAGCCATTCAAGAGCGGATAAGGCTAAAAGAGAAAAAGCAGGGCTTGGCTTATTCTATTCATCTGCACCACCTGACAGAGATTCTTTCACAGCCTCGTTCAGCTAGTAGAATTCTTTCTAGATCTCGTTCTTTTCACTTTCTGGGCTGAGACCGTCCAATTTCATTCTTGCCTGGGAAGAGAGGATCGAACTCACACTCGATCCCTACTCTTTCCTCGTACTTCACAGGTTTTCGAGGCCGAAGGTGAACTGGACTCGCATTCACTTGCTGGGAAAGAGAGTGGATCAGGCTACGACTGAGGCTGAGGATAGGTCACAGGACGGATGAGGTAAAGTATTCCAAAACGGAGGATTCCAACCCGAGGAAGTAGGTCAACCACCTTGAATATGGCTCCGTGGAAGTAGTTAGGGGATAAGCCCAAGGAGGATAGGCCTATGGGATTTCCACAATGAGTCCTAGTACCAGGTAGGTTAAGGCGTAATAAGTCAAAGAGGTCTTAGCGGAACTCGATAGGCCAAAAAGGAGGGATGTGACTCATCAAAGGAAGTTGCCGACTCGGGTAGGTAAGCAAGAAAGTAGACTCCTTCATCGGCCAGGGTACTCCTGAACAATCACCCATCTATCTCAGTAGGGAAAAGAGGAGTTATGGTATAGAGAATACCGACCTACTGGATGCATTGATTAGGGACAAAGACCTGGTATTTCAAGTCAAGCTTAGGCGAAGAGGTCCTTCTTTGAGGGAGGGGAGTCGTCAGGTATGGAGCTGACTCTAATAGGCCAAATAGGAGTTCTTTCTGGTCAAGCTGAAGCTCGAGAGAAGGGGGATTGCAAGAAAAGGGAGTTCTTTGAAGTAGTAGTTTCGGCAAAGAAGTTGCTTGTCCAATTCTATACCAAAAAGTAGCACCGGATTCAATTCCCGAAAACCGGAAATCAATTCCTTCCTCACTCAAGAAGGGCCCGTCGCTTCTTTAGTTTAGAGTAATCATAATCAAAAAAGAAATTCGATCTTTAAGGCATTACACTCTCTTCCTCTTTAGAGGGGTTACAGGGCTATGCTCCTTCCAAGAGGGAAAGTGGGGCGATTCTTCTTCCTGTAAAGTTTCGTGTTCACATCCAGTCTTCTCTGTACACTAGTGCAGCTTCCAGCTCTATGCTATGTATGGTAGTCGTTTGACTCGGGAATCCCTGAGCCCAGCTTTTAGTCCGTGCCTGGCAGTTTCAGCCGTGGTCCAGTCCAGCAGCCTCTTTTCGATCCAAGAGTCGCATGAGAAGAAAGCTTCCGGTTAGCTTCAGTTAGTGTTAGTTAAATAGAACGGGAACCTCGTAACTATGCCAAGCCCGATCTTGGTTCCAATGCTGCAGAGAAAGGTTATGGGTAAAAGAAGGTCTTTATCCTGGTGCTGCGGAGACCGGTGTTGCTGATCGAACTCATTTTCTTTCGAGGAGATCGAAAATCTCTGAATTTCTGCGAAACGAATTTACATATTTATTGCGAGGGGCTTTGAAAAGCGAAAGGATGAAGACTGATTTAGATCCTCTGAAAGCGCAGGAAGTATGCCTTTTGAGCTTTTTCTCCACCCCGCCTCATATTGTGCCGGAATGGTCCTAGGAAAGACTACGTACGAGAAATCATTCTCACAGCCTACTTTCCTTCTTCTGAGCAAATAAATGTAGTATTTAGTCCAACCAATCATTGGTGAATCTCTTGTATGTCTGTCTTTCGTGAAAAGTGGAGTATTTGTGCCCAAGATCTTTCACTGTTCAGTTTGGTTTCCGTTCGTTAGCAAGTGCCCGGCATCCGTCAAACGAACATCGGCTAGTTGTGCTAGCTTTTCTAGCTACCTCTTTCACCATTCATTGGTTTGCAGATCTCTCCGATTCATTCCCGACTTCCATCCAGGAAGCGATCTCGGTAACCCACGAGAAATCCAAATCCTATCAAAACTGCTGTTCCAATCCAATGAAGATATCTCAACATCAATCAACTATTCTTATCGGAAGCTTAGTCTAAACCGAGAAACTCGTTTTTTCTGATGACATCGCTAATAATCCGGCGAAGGGAGGATTCTTCAGAGCGGGATCAATGGACAACGGAGATTTCATAGCTGTCGGGTGGTTAGGACACCCTATCTTGAGAGATTTAGAAGGGAATGCTGTTTTTGTGCCTACCCTTAAACTTTATTAGTGGTTTTGTTAGACGGATACGGGATTGTGAGAGCTGATGTTCCCTTTATAAGGGATAGAAATCCAGTGTCGAACAAGTAAGTGTAACTGTGGAGTTATCAGGTGGTGAACTCGATAGAAAAGGGTTCTTTCTTATTCGTTAGAGGAGGGTTGTTCTTATGAACGAACAATTTCCAATGCTTGGCCCAAGCCAAGACAAGATGGTTGTGCAATCTTGTTATTTTTGTACTATAACTGCTACAACTACAAGACGAGAAAAAGATGAAAAAATCCAGTCTATCGCTGGAAGAAGATTGGAATGCGCCCCAAGAGGTGATCGAAATAAATAGGATAGAAGTCTTTCAAAATCGCCCCCGCGTAAAGGAAAAAGCCCTTTCTTATTCTTGGTCGTCTTGCCGAACTCCTTCCCCTGCTAAAAGATTTCCGTTTCAAACCAGGTTGTTCTTTCGCTTCTACGCTCGTCATTACCTTTTCGTGCTTTCTCGTACCAGTGCGTATATCAATGAAATGGGGTTTCCTTTTAGAATAGAACCGCCCACTATGTCTGTGATCCAATCTCAGAACTCTTCTTTCTTTCCTATAGAATTCGTTCATCCAATAGCTCTCCAAATGGAACCTCAGCTTTCATAAACAGGAGCCGAAAGAAGGCGGATTGATGCTAGTGTAATCATTCAACGGATAAAGAAAAGAGTGCATGCATCAGTCTCAGTCTCAAAGCCCTTTGAGGCAGTCGGAATTCTCGTATCAATAAGATCATATCGGGATCCATCTATGAAAGATCTCTATTGCATCAAACCTCCCCCTAGCCCGTCCCTTTTTGGTATAGAAAGTTCCAGCCAATTCCAATAGCTTGATAGAGTAAAGGGCGCGATTACCCTGGAATTTCAGCTCAAACTTTCGGAAAGCTCTATAGTATCGTATTCCGCTCGTATGCTCTCGTTATGTAATAGAATACCTTTTACCGTTCATCAAGTGAACGTAGCCCTTTCGTAGTCTATGCCCCTTTATTCTTAAGTGGGGGAATCCTCTGAAAGCCGGTGATCGAGTGAGTAAGTCCGCCAGGAAGCTAGTTCTTTAGGGCTTAAATGAAAGCTTGTCGGCTGTGAAAAGTATACCTTTCCTTTCCCACCTGTTTTTCGGTGCCTTCTTTATGCTCGAGACTAAGGAAGCAAGAGGAAGAGTGAGGGTCGACAGGCAAAGAATGGCTTGAGTGAAAGCTGGAGTGGCACAAGACAGATTGAAAGCAAAGGAATAGCTCATATGGAAAGAAACATATATAGTCAATGAAATTCAAAAGATACCCGTAATAAGCGATATTCTAAAAGATTCAGAATGAATGAAGACTTTCTAATAACATCGGGTTCCCGTGCAGCCAATGGGATTGGGGGAGTAGTTCATAGTTCCCCTCTAGCCAATCCTAAAAGTTCTTCTGCCTTCGATCCAGTGGTAAGCCTTTCAAGTTTCCAGCCAGTAGACAAGAAATTCAGTAAGTAATAGACTAGGGATAGCCATCAGAAAAGGGAAAGCCTGTCTCAATCAGTACTTCTTTTTTTGGAAAGCCAGGTTTTTTTATATGAAACTCAGGCAAGAAGACGAAAAGACGTTCACGTTACCAATTCCGTCTCGTCTGATCTTTTATTGGTTTTGTTTTTTCTCTCGTGCCCTTCTGGGCGGTACAAAGAACTGATGTAGGGGTTGCCGCTCCTTAGTTCATCTCTCGGTAGAACAAGGCACCTATGCGGTGGGTTCGACTCCCACAGGAGCGTACATTTCCAATCGATTTGGTACTTTTCTTGATTCAGAGTTCTTGCTGTCCATTACAGATTCTTTAGCGATGTAAAGCCATCAGGCAGTAGACCGGCAAGGGAACGGCTGTCTCGGTATTCGTTCTTGAATCAGTGACTGAGAGTAAGGGCTAGTGATCCATCTAATCAGACTAGTGGGGCATCTTTCTTTTCGTAGTAAGCAACTCTATTGAGAAAGCTCTTTCTTGATCGAAGTAAAGAATCATTGTAGTTCCTCTTTAGGCGAGCTACTTCGTTCCTATTGTTCCTATTCTCCGATTCTGAATAGGATCAGGTTGTAATGAACCAAAAATACTTCGCTAAGGTTCAACCGTTTCGCTACGGTTTTCTTCCAATTTATTCTAAGGAATCCTGATCAAATAAAGGCCTTATAAGCGAAGGCACCTTTCTCTGTATGGAAAAAGGAAGAAGATGCTGCTTCGGCTTCCGTTTCTAGCTCTGCTTGAGCTGCTTCGTCTGTTTCTCTTGATGTGGATGTCGGTGAGTCAGATCTCTTCTCTCACTTTCGGAGCACAGTTGGTCCTCAATTTGAAAACCGACAAAGGTGACTTCTTCCTTATTCACGCCTTGATGCACCTTTTCGTGTTCAATCTCGCCTGAGAGCAGTGCATCGATACCATTCGTCTTGAAGAGCCTATATAAGCCCTGACCGAAGAGAATCCTTTGATATCCGTCTTGCCTTCTCAGTCCTCCTTAGAATCTCATCCCATAGGTCTCAGGGTCCCTCCACCGACCCTTGTACTATCGGTTTCGGGCGTGAGCCAAACCTAGGGCTTGGATCGAAATATAGCTTTGCTTCCTTTTTTTCTTTAGTCAGAAAGAGTTCCCAGCTTATAGTCAAGGCTATAATAGTTCTAGTTTTCTTTCTCATTAGGGAAGGCGGGCTCGCAAGCCTAGCCTGATTTTTAGCGGCCGGGAGGTCTTTTCGCTAATGTGAGAGGCATCGGCAGCCTCAACCACGGTTCAAGCACCGGCTCACGACAGGGCTTGATCATACCTGGACCTACTTCATTTTCGACTCCTGTAGGTTAGGTTACCGATTTTCCTCCGACGAATCCGACGATGACTCTAGGTGAGGGACTTAGGCCTATCAACGGCATTCTGGACCTGCCTTTCTTCTCACTTGATAACAGATCATCTAGCTCTCTTTTATAGTATAGTCAAAGTCTATCTGGGCACGGAAGCTAAGCGGGCTAAGAAAAAGGCTTAATAAGATGAGTGGGGAAGAAAAAGTATAGCATTCATTCCGAACTGATTCTCAGAATCGCTATTAGATGCTTCTGCAGATTCGTATGTTGCTCTAATTGAAGCAAGGGCTAAGGGTTCGGTGGGTGTAGGCCGGTCGAGTCAGCTTCGCTCCTTTTTTCGAAAATATCTTTCTTGAATGGAGCTCCGCTCGCCTATAGTCTATTAGGAAACAGCTGATTCAATTGCAAAAACTGCTGTTCGAGAAGGGACATAGCCAACCGCAGAAACTCTTGTTTGAATGCCCCTTCATGAGATCGGCCTTATCTTAGAAAGAGTAAAGAAAAAAGGCACCTAATCTTTGCCGTCTCCACTGAGATTTCAGACCTTCAAGGAGTAGACTCTTGTTGAAATTGCGTATAGAAAGAGATTCGTCTTGTAAGAGCAGGTTGAAGCGCTTAGGCTACTTCAGCTATATGCTTAACACATGCAAATCTAACGAAGTGCTCCTGGACGACTCTTTCTTTGAGATTCCGTAAGTAACTAGTGCATGTGCCTTTGAAGAAAATGAAAGAAAAACTAAACTACACTAGTGTATCTTGTTGGTCATGACTCTCATTCACACCATTCGTCCGTCATCCTCTCTCTATTTTCATTTTTTGAAGTTTAAAAAGCAATTTCCATATTTTTGGAAATTCTTAAAAATTATCTTTTTGGCCTTGATTGTCTTTTTTCGGCTAGTCCTCCCCATTGGGAGGATTTTAGCACAAGTAAGTGGCTCCTCCTTTCTTATAAGTCTGCCCCCTGAGATTCAAGACCCGCAGACTCTCTCCCATTTAACAGCTCTCAACTTCTATCTGAGCCTTTATGAGCAAGACCCAGACTGGGTTGCGTTCATTCAACAAGAGCTCAATCACAATACTCCGCTAGGGGACATCCCTGGCCGGCTTAACCTTTTTTTATTAGAAGAAAGGACATCGAGTTTACGACTCGATCTGATCCAGGAATTTTCTCTCAACTATGCTAGGAACGGAGCCTTACTTCCTGTCGAACCTTACATTTTGGAACAGGCGCTTCGTTCCTATCTCGATAGTATACATAGCAACGCTGTTGATAATTTCTCTATTCTCCAGGCAGCTTATCAAGATCTCCTGGAGAATGAAGGAGGATCCGTTTTCTTTAATGCGGTAGTCTCGTACAACCATGATTTCCTTGAAGCGCAAAGCGCGAAAAGGACATGGATAGAAGCAGAGCGAAGGTGGAGGTGGGAGGGCATAGCCCTAAGCAAAGAAAAGCTCGAAAGGGCTGAGTATGAACATGCGCAGCTATTGTTTCAATATGAGGATCGAAAAAGGGGAATATTAAAAGGTATGCAGCTTGGATCTACGGATGATCAGGCGTGATCAGTCTCTTAGACGGTTTGTACAAAACCCCTTTTTCGATCCTCATAGGACAAAAATAAAGCAAGCAGCTATGTGACCTAACAGGACTTTTGAATAAACTCTGCGATTTTTAAGACGGAGGAAATGAAAGCAGAAGAAGTTATCGAAACTCGGAACCACATGTTCAATCTTTTTTTAGCGGTTTCCCCAGAGATCTTTATCATTAACGCAACCTTCATTTTGCTCATTCATGGAGTTGTATTTAGTACCTCTAAGAAAGATGATTATCCACCGTTAGTTAGTAATGTGGGTTGGCTTGGATTACTTAGTGTTGCGCGCCTAGGAGGGCAGCGCGCTTGGGATGCGGAGGAGCTATTATCGCCCAGCTCCCTAACCTAATGCGGCCGGACCGCAGGGAACCTTAGCATGGGGGGACGTCCTAATCCTTTTGCCGCCGCAAGGCTGGCTAATCGTACGCAGCAGGAGCAAGGGAACTCCCCTGGTTCAGGAAGGCACATGAGTCCGAACGCTATTATGAATGTGCGACCGACACTACACTACGTAGGTACCTGTGCATGCAGGTGAGGCGTCGGTCGGTCCTAGAAACGGCGGCAGCTAGCGAGGAGTTAACGACCGGACGTGCTGCAACCTAGGGATCACCAGGCAGCTCTTTCGCTCTATAGGGATATCGGGGGGGGGGCATAGCACAATTCTTCTTGGAGGAGGGTTGGTTTGCCCAGGTGACTGATCCTGCCATAATATACTCCCGCCAATTCTATTGCACCGGCAACCGAAGTCGAACATACATACGACGATCTTCATGCGTGAAGGGACGGGAGGAAAGAAAGGGCGGTAGATGATAATGCGAAAGGGCGCCGCGTCTGGGCGGGCGGGCTGAATGGATGAGCGAAAGATGCCATGGAGTGGGGAATATCCCGAGTCTAAAGTTAGACAACTAAATGCACTTCAAGGTGCAGCCGAGGAACAGGGGGACCTTCTCGAGCACAGGATAGGCAATTGAGAGATAGAGTTAGCCTATTCGTTATGGGGAATCAATGCTCCGGACCGAATAGTTACCTCCTTTTCTTTCTCTGGCGCATATTAGCTTAGCAGCGCTCAAAAGGCCCTGGTTGGTTTGTTTGGCTTCCTCTCTTAGGCCACTTTCCTTACCTTACTCCCGCAACACTACCACTCCAAGCTACGCCTGCTGAGCAAGATGCATTGCGATTTCCTCTTCTGTGGACGCACCTTCGCCTCACTATGACCCGGGACGGGAAGAGAAAGACTTTGATTTTTCCGGCGGGCTTGATAGTAAAGCCAAAGAAAGACGCCCCAAGACAAGGTACAACTGTTGGGAAGGGGACATGATCAATAGAACCTGGCTGGATCCGGGCTGGGATAGTGGCGCCCATTCCTAACCAGTTCTGAAAAGATTCGCTCATGCTGGAGGTACTAACCACTTAGTGATCGGTCCGCTAGTTCACGCAAATCCGAAGAAGTTATCACGGACGAGCCACATGCAGGGAAACTTGCACGTGTGGTTCTGGCCGGGCTTTCCTTCGGTATCTAATAACCTTGCTTCTGCTCGCCGCTGGCGCACCTCTCCTAACTATTGCCCATTTATTCTGGAATAATTTTTTTAGGAGGGACAATTTTACATATTTCTGCCAAATCCTTCTATTATTAAGTACGGCTGGTACCATTTCGATGTGTTTCGATTCTTTCGAAAAAGAGAGGTTTGATGCTTCTGAATTCATTGTATTAATTCCACTTCCTACTCGCAGTATGCTCTTAATGATCCCGGCTCATGATTTAATTGCCATGTATTTAGCTATTGAGCTTCAAAGTTTATGTTTTTATGTGATCGCAGCATCAAAAAGAAAGTCTGAATTTTCCACGGAAGCCGGCTCAAAATATTTGATCTTAGGTGCATTTCCCTCTGGAATATTATTGTTCGGGTGCGACCGGACTACTACCGATCAATTTTTGGAAACTTCTTTATAGACTTGTAGAGACCCTCTATGTAGTTGTAATTCTAGGGCAATCGATCTACTTTCCCATAGCCCTAAGGCTGTGTCTCGATCTCCTACGCGCGAAAGATAAGATACGGGAGACGGGGTCCTATGGTATGGGTCTTCGACCCTTGGTCTAATTCCACGACGGAGAGTCGGCGTGGCGTAAAGTGAAGATTGGGGGGAATAGAGCGAAATCCCCGTCTGGGGTATTCCGAAGGTGTAACCTAGGCAACGAAAAAGGGGCCCGATACTTCAACTAAAGGAGCGACCTGTTGGTTCACCAAACCCCGACCCAGTGTCACACGTTCTCCAGGTCCGAAGGGATCCAGTGCCCAACTACCGACTCCTCCCGGAATTGCGTTATCGGAGCCGAGCCAGGAATAGCCGTTAGTGGACACCTACCACTTTTCACCGGTTAGAGAGGCCCTCTTTAATACATTAAGAAAATATGTTCACAGGGGCCAGAAAGACTCGGTCATAGGAACTTAGACCACCTACGCGCTGGTAAACGAAAACCACCTCGACCGGATCTACCGAACGAAGAAGGCCGCCCCGTCGAAAGAATTAACACGCCAAAAGGGCCACCAGCTTTCCCCCAAAAAAGGGGAGATCCGCAGCTTACTGCTCACGGAAACATCCGACCTTATGGTCAAGTCGTCCGCCTATCTTTCTGATCTCATTCGTTTTCCGATCGCATAAAAAGTCATGAGATCAAAAAAGAAATGTGAGAATGTAGTTACAGATGTGAAAAAAGTCAATATCTCTCTGTCTGTGTTCTTAAATCATGAATTTACAAAGTTCTTTAAAAGAAGAAAACCGATCGAAAAAAACCATTCTTATTCTCCGCGGAAGATAGGTAAGCATTTGACGAGCGAAAAAAAAAAAAAGACGTATTAGTGAGAAAGACCGAAAAACCCATTCTCCCTAAAAGGTTTACCTATACAGAATGGAAGGTTTATGACATGGGAAGATTTTCCAGAATATGAGCAAGGGTAAAGGATTCATCACTTGCTGGGCTTTCAGGGAGTAATAGGAGGGGTTGGGAATTTATCGTTGAAATCATCCCACCAGAGCATATGAACTTGAGGTGGGGGCTCAATCTCGTCAGTCTCCCGGATTCCAGTCATGTCTCTACCATCGGTTTCTCCCTTTTCTCCGGCTGGCGTAATAAGGAGGGAGTCAGAGACTACCAACTCGACAATGTTGGCTCGATCATGTTTATATTGGCAGGAGGAAGTACAGCATGAGTGGGTAGGGGATTAGTAGTGACATTAGGACGGTTTGCCCTTGGTGGCTCAATTTTCCCTGAATCAATAAGGTCTTGGATGTCATGTTTAAACCTTAAACACTTTTGGCCTTTTGTCTGATGGTACTTGCAGTAGGCATTGGCTTTGTACCTAGGAGGAAGAGGATCTGGTGGCGGAGATGGGGGAAAAGGCGTCAGTACACCATGCTTCTTAAGCTTCTTTTCCAAGGCGCGGCTGAGAGTTATGCCGAACGGAGTGAAAGTCCTGAGTGTCTTTGGTTTTCCGTCAGACAAGATATTGACTTCACTGTTCTTGCTTGTTCCCCCCAGGGCTATCTTCTTTCCTTTTGGATCTGCCTCTTTGACCTGTGATCCATGAGTCCCATTGTAGATAGCATCTTCAATACGAGTGGCTGCTTCAATCAAAGAGTCATAAGTGGTCATCGCTTGGAAATATAAATAGTCATGGTATTGCCTACTCATGTTATTCATCATTATCCGAACTTGTTCCTTTTCTGGGGGGAGATCAATCACTTGGGCAGCTTTGGCCTTCCAACGGGCCAGGAAATTGGTCACAATCATAAAAGACCTGAACCGGAGGTGCTTGAGGTGCAGTAGAAGGAACTGACTTCTTGATGGCCCGGTTAAAGCTTTCCTTTTTGGCCAACAGAGCCTTTAGAATGTCGTGAGTGCTTGGTTCAGGCGGAACCGGGATTTCGGGTTCATTTGACATAGTAGCTACAATGGGAGATTCTGAATTCGGGGTGTAACTTCTTCTACACGAACCTGTCGGCGAGATGGGCGGACCCAGGACGGTTCAAGAGGAACTTTCTTGTGGGATGGAATGATGTTAAAAAACAAATGACCTCCTAAGACAAAAACAAAGATGATGTCAGTCTAGAAAAAAAAATCTTTCCTCAATCCCGGCTAAACCTTGAGTAAGATGGTATTTAAGTAACATCATTTACCAAGGTGGATTGGTGTTCACTAAATACCATATGATTCAGTCTAGCGGTCTAGGGGTAAGAACAGTCTCGTCCTAGATGTGAAAGGTTTAGCCACACATTCACAGAGCATCTAATCCATCTTTTCCCATGCCAAGGAAAAACCAAAACCAAATCACCTCTTAGTGTTGCTTAGTGCTCAGGTGCATCCTACTGGGTAGTCCTAAACTTCAGTAGTTCTATGGCCACTACATGATGGAATTTAGGCTATAGTAAGACAAGTTAAGGTTCCCACAGCAATGAGGGCTTTCAAATCTACCTCCCAGCCCTTCATCTCTAGGACGTCGGACTGGTCAAGCGGTACTATGCACCCCCACTTTGGTATACCCTCCTAAGAGGAGTACTTGACAGCAGGTGGTGGGTTTTTGGGGATAGTATGACTCGGCCCCCTGGACCATGCCAACCAAGACTTCCCACCAGGTTTTCCTATTTGGGGACAATTCCAGATATGCAAGATGCATATGCATGCAATGCTTAGGTGTAGTGAGGTGGTGTGTGCTTATTGAAAATAGGTTAACCCTTAGTTTATACAAACTACATTTTTCACAAAGGAAAGAAATGGGAATGTTGGTGAATTTTCAAGTCAAGCCATTTATAAGCCAAAAACCTTTGATTTAAGGCTTTTATTCCCCTGTGGAGTCGCCTGCTGTACGCCCGCATTTTGGCACCGCTTGCCACATCATCATTACTTTGGCCACCTAAGCAACCAAGTAGAAGAAAAAGGGGTTTAGAGTCGCCACCTAAAAAATCACTGAAAATGATGAATAAATAAATAGATAGATATATCTATCTATTTATATAGTGGCTATCTTCCTTCAAGTGAGAGAGAGGATCGAGAAACCATCGCCCAAAGGTGCTTTCACGAAAGCCGGTCTCCGGGGGTAAAGAACCTTTCTTCACTCTTCCAGCCTTCCAAACCATCCACTGGATTTTCATGTTCGTAAGGGAGTGTGTGTTGTATATAAATAAAGGACTTTCGATTTAGCGTTGTCATTTTTACGAGGTTTTAGATAATCCAATTTTCTGTGAGATTACTTTCATTTTGACTGAATCACTTGAATCAGTTAAAGGAGACGAGGCTTCTGGCCCAGCCAGAGGGGCTGGAGAGGAGAGTTTTGACTGCGGGAGAGGCAGGTCCAGGTAACGGGGAGAATCCGCTAGGCTGAGGTTCCAAAAAATCTTCCAAAACTTTTTCTTTAGAGATAGAATTCCTCCCGAGAACACACGAAACAAAGATATGAACTAGGTAAATAGAAATGGAAAAGAGATGTTTCCAATTCATCACAAAATCAAAAGCTTTTTCTACATCCATATGATCTACTTTAGTAGATTGGTATTGCCCATATAATGAAAGAAGATCTTGGTCCATGGAGTCCCAAGAAGGTTGGAACTCCAACCTGTCCGATGCTTTTTCGGCCAAATAAATAGAAAAGTGGGACCAGCACAATGAGCAAGCTGTGCGAAAAACCGCTTCTTTTTTCCGGTTCCGCAACAACTTGGGCGAAATGGGGTTCTACCGGGAAACCATGGTCGAGTTTTCGACCTTGGTTACTGGTCGAGCCACTGGAATGGAATGAGATAAGAATCTCTGGAGATCTTTCCTCTCCACTTACTCGTAACAGGCTTTCCCTCTGTATAAGACTTCTTCCGAATGGCATAATTGTCCTGTCCTATTGACACCTCGATCTTTAAAGAAAACTGACTCCTCCTTCTCTTTTAGGATTTGATTGTCGTTGGTCCTTTTTTCACTAATGATCTCACCATAGTAGTTCGCGCGAGGGACTATCTTTTCTATCGCTTGCTTTTCACTCTCAAGACAACGGTCGGTCTCTCTATGCTATAAAGCGAAGCAAAGCGCATGGCGCTGAAAGTGAAGAAAGCTCAATAAACACACACGAACACGATGCAGGGCATAGCATAAATGAGACCGCTGATCATTTTGCTTGACCTTTATCGATGCTTTTTTTGGGTGACTCACCAACCGACCCAGCAGTGATCGATGACAGAATGGTACGAACAAATCAAAGTCGTTGGATTTGGTAGTTCTCCATTGACTTCTCTCTTTATCCCTTTGCATATGTTCCTAAATGGGTGTGCACCTCCAGATGGGCAGGGGCCGGCCATTTCTCCAGAACAATAGCTAAGGGCCCTGATACTACCACTTGGATCTCGAACACTACCTATGATAATAAATCCAAAGGAAAGGTCGAAAAAATGATTCAATCTGACTTTATCGGTATTCTGGATTGAGTAAAAAAGGGATATATGAAGTTCAAGGCCTTGCCAAAACCGTCATGGCCCTATTATGTATAGGCCGTACTAAGCCAATAGCGAATAACAAACTCTTTCCTGCTCCCTCGACCTTAATTCACTCCCATCCTGCCAAGCCTCAGCTGCCAGCGCATTGTATCTAAGCACACTGCGGCAAATTGATACAAGTAGCTAAAGATCTCGCATCCGACATCTCCGGCCGAACGGTTAGGCAACACTAGGGCGCCTGGGTCAAAATTCCGTTTACCAAACAAGATGTCGAGAGGCGAACTCTGTAATTCCCCTCCAGCAAAAGTTATAGCGGCTGTAGCATCCGTGTGGAAGAGGGTAAGCTTTCGGCAACACCTTTTTCTGATTGGAAAGGATGAATACTTGTGTTGGGTCCTGCAGACCAGGATAGCCTCAGATCAAAACCTAAATGTGCCAGGGTTGATCATAGAAGCCAGGGCAATAAGTATTCAGGAATTTGAGCGCTTATGTAGCTAATAACTCTGCCACCTGAATACTTGATTCATTAAGGTCGTCACCCTATACCCGGAAGTCTCTATCGTTTTCTTTGTCTGTTAAGCTTCACAGGGTTGGGACTCCCTAAATCAAACTGCAATCGCTGTTTATCAACCACTCACGACGACACCGAGATCTTCGACTTAGCTCCCACAGGTCATCCACCCGGGGCGGAAGATAACGAAAGGGAGACAAAGTCCTAACTAAATCAACACACAATAACCTCAACCTTCTACCCATTCCATCCATCATATCAGTCGAGTCGAGGAGATTCGTTCTTATCTATAGATAAGGCAAGAGAGAACTTATGACCTCGCGGATGGAGAGGATTCGAACCCCGGTATTCCTATCAATACTTCGGTTTTCAAGACCGACTCTTTCAACCGCTCAGACATCCATCCCTGCGCTCGCCCGCCCTATCTATCTGCGCGCTGGCAGGTAGGGGCAACTCTATGTGATTCGCTACGCTTGCTTGCGCCCCACCCCGTAAGCTGACTCTATTGCCTAGCGGTTAGCGACACTTTTCCGGTAGTACGAATCGCTACGCTTCGCTTCTTTCTATATGATAATATGCACCGTCGGTTGCTGCGCTCCTGCGGGTAATAGCAAGAGAGTGAAGAACGAACGATCCTCAAAAAGTCAGCAGTGAATGAGTCCGACTCGAGTTCGTGAGTCAAAGGCGTGGCAAGAGAGCGAGTTCGACTCGCGAACGATCCGCAAGTGAAGGACCGATCCTTTAACGCCAGTACTGTTGCGAGACTGGTACTTGGCGGCTCACGAGCAACATATAGACTAAGGTTGCCCATCACTCCCTCGCTCCTTTTTGAAGGCCCACCGCTCCCCCTTTCTTTAAGTATCTATCCCGGCTTGCATTTTGGGGCGAGTACTACAGTTCCTCCATAATCACACAGAACGCCCAGCTTCGCAGAGCTGCTCTCTCCCCAGTCCACAGCAAGGTGTGGAATCTGGATCTACTGTGTGTTCTGACTCTATTGGATCAAGTCAGATACTAAGCCTTCTACTACTACTACTACTTAGGAGAGAAAATGCTATATTTCAGAGATTGGACTCTCTTACTGTGTTTTTCAGGGCTGTTCCTGAGCCAGGTTCCTGGATCCATTCTGACCTAAATGGATGAATGAAGAAGGGGCGAGCAGATACGACGGCCACACACACTTCTTTTAGCCGAATAAAGCCGGATCTACTACACGGCTAGGATCAGAGAAAGATTGAGAAAGCAAGATCAAACCTACTCTACTGTCGATTCAAAAGGTAAACAGCCCCCGAAGACTTTATCAATGAATGGATCAAAGAAGGAGGCTCTATCTATGTCATCGTATATAAGGGAAGAAGCCCGCCCCTGATCGAAGAATGAAGAAGCTAGCCCGGGTAGACTTTAAGAGCTCTTGCTCTGCCTATCCGTCTCGCTCCGTCTTGGAGGTCATAGAAAGATACGAAGGGCCTACTCTTTTAATTAAAGCCCTACTCTTAATAATAGTTAAAGCCCCCTTCTCTTACCTACTTTGACTCATATCTTCGGTATACCTCAATACAAGACAAGCACTGGAAAGGATATTCAAGAAAAACCGGGCTATCGCCCTATCTAAGCGGGTTTCCCCTCTCCTCTACGGGAGTCCTCTTTTAGTCTATTTCAGTTCCTGTGTCTATCGCTATCGCCCTATTCTCTCTCAATTGCCTATCCTTTTCAAATGAGGGGGAGTACCTTATCTTTAGCTTCCAACATGAAAGATTGACCCCCTAAAGTGCCAGATATGCAAGTTTGATGAAGGACTACTTACTTAGCTTAGCTAAAGTGAACTTCTGACTCAAAAAAAAAGTGGACTTCAGGAACTGACCTAAGAATAGCTCTCTCTCTAATACTCTTGCAAAGAATTGGATAAGTGGAAAAATGCTAAAATGCCTTTCATTTCTCTTATAGGGTCTTTCTTTGTCCTACTTATAGTATCTTTCCTCCAGCCTATCGAAACTCGTGTTTTTATTAACCAACAACACATGCACTTTGTTAGAACTAAAGAAAAGGTTATTCAATCCACTAGTGCAACTGAAGTGAAGGAATTACCTATTCTGAACCTCCACAAGAAAGAGCTCATAACCACTGCTTGTGAACAGCTCTCCTCAACTGAAGGCGCACTACTGTTACTATCAGTCTAGTCTCTCGAGGGCACTCTTTCGATCTCGAACAAACTTACTTCTTTTGCCGGAAGAGAGATATTCAGAAAACCCGATTTCCAGTCCTGTCTTAAGAACCCGACTCCAAAGAAAGAAAAAAAAAAGCGGACTAAAAGAGAACAACAAAAGAGAGATCACTTTCGACGATTGAACAGCACTTTTATATCCAGATTGGAACTGGACTTGAACCTGAATATCCAGATTTCACTCCACTTTCACTTTCATATCAGGAACGTCGACTTGCACTTTCAATAGTGAATTATTCACTTTCCGGAATTGGCTCATATTCACATAGGCCAAGAAAGACGAATAAGACCTTTAACTCCCTATTTCACGTATAATCGAGAGACTCAGAATATCAGTGCCTTGGGTAAATGCCTACCAAAGATGTGTGGTGATACTTTATCTTGTAAGATGATACTGTGTGCGCTGGTACTTTCATTAGGCATCAAAATGAAAAGAAGGTTTGCCTTCAACCATTGACGGAAGATTCATACCTATTCATATTCCCCTCCTCATTTGCTGAAAGCACTTCCTATAGCGAACCAGGCAAGGAACATATCGAGTAGGCTAGTACCAATTCCTCCACATCAACAGCAAAATAGGCATATGAATCTTAAGTAGGAAATTCCTTCATCTCAGATGAGGTAGGTAATCTACCATAATTGATTTCCATTTCCAGGTAAGATGAGCGGAGACGAGTTTATCAGCACACAAAGATACTTTCTTTGAAGTAGTAGTTTCGGCAAAGAAGTTGCTTGGCCAATTGAGAATATTATTATGCCTGAGTGAGCCTAGAACAGTTAGGAGCTGTGTTAAGAACAGACAGGTCTGAAGCTTTAGCCGAGAACAGATTAGATACTGAAACTATTCCCTACTGCCTGAACTCTTTCTAATTGAGAATATCGATCTCATGTGTTAAGTTTAATCATTTCTAGTATTGATGTAAGGACGCTTCTGTACCTATAAAAGAATCAGTAATCGGTAAATGCAGAAGTAAGATTTGTATCGGACTAAGCTTTCTCATATTGAACAGGTGCCCCTGTAATAGGATGAAGTAGTTTGAACTCATTTGACAAAGCCATCGAAGTGTTCGTATCCTCGCTGCTGTGTTAAGTAAGCATAGCATTCAGTATTGACTTTTCGATGCTATCAAGCGGGTGGTTCTTCCTAAGGGTAATGCTATCAACAGGGATCAAAAAAGATGAGTTCAGTCTCAATTCTTCTCTTTCTATGAGACTCTGAAATGAAAGAAGGGTGCTTGGTGGGCCAGCTGACGACACAAGGATGACGGACTCCTCTTTAGGAAGCCGGAGGACTAGGCACCCTAATATGCCAACGGGCAATGCGAGCACGAAGATTACTGCTTTTCTGATTCTTTCCTCCTCTTCTTAGAGGTAAGACGTTGGAGAGTCTATATCACCCGGCCCAATAGACTGAAAACTCTATGTCTGCTTTAATATCTCCATCTCCGAGGGAGGAAGTGAAGAAGAGAGCAGCACAGAATCACTTCGTTTCAGCATGGAGCTAGCTCGCTTTGATTTGTGAATACCTAATACCTCGTTTGGTTCGGAGAGGAGAGTAGAGCCCTCCAACTTCGACGAGAGGTAAAAGAAACTTAACTATATATGATATAAGAAACAGAGATTGAAAAAGAAAAAGAAAGATGTCTGATTCTGTCGTAGAATGGGGCCGGAAAAAAGTAGAAAGCTTTTTCGTTTTTTCTGAGATTGGGCCCCTTTTCGCTGTGTAGCAGCGTAATCAAGGTATGACCCTGTGTAATGTGTGGCCGGGGGAAGGGAAGATCATGGTACATAGCTCTGAACAAACAAAGCTAATACGACGCCTGACGGAACTCTTCTTTATGTCAAAAATTTGCATTATAGTATTTTTCCAGTTGAAAAACGAAGAACCTTTTTTTGTTGTTACAGTTCCTTAAGCATAACCAGTTACGACCACTGATCTATATATATCCAGCCGATACGAGGGTGACTGTCTGACTACCTAAAGTAGCATATCCAAGTATAGATCCCTAGAGAAGGGAAGCAAAGGTATAAGCCAAGACCTGTAAAGCCACACACACCAGAAGTCGATCCAGCTTTTGATATAGGCTACGCAATTGAGGATGTTATTGCACCACCACTAGTTGACCACCAATAGCAGTTGTGAAACCAGTAGCTCTAGATTGATAGAGCCGGACTTGCTTCATTAGTTACATATCCTGTTCCTGAAAGAACTCCAGAAGGTGAAGATCCAGCAGGAGGTGGTAGCCATTCTTATTGAGAAAGATAAAGAAAGCAAGCTGTGTTCCCAACAGCGAAGGCAAGGAACTTCTGTATGAGAAACATTTCCTGGGCGGGCGGAGATCTTGATTGACCAGAAAAGAAGCAAGTCTATGTCACAAGCAGGGTTTGATGGCACCCGCTACTCTTCCCGAAGAGCTTCTATTCCAATAGCGGATTGTTTCATTCCAATCTTCGAGAGAATGCGAGCGAATTCAAGAGCATGGCAGCTACAGAAGATTTTTCCGTAAAGGATTTCTATTTCAAGAGAGCAGATCTTTTACATAGTTTTCTCGGCAAAGATGGGTTCTCAGGTTAGTGACTTCCTTCCCAGTCATAGATGGTCGACAGATCTTTTGGATTGGTGGTTTCAAGAAGCTAGGGAGTAGTACGCAGATTTGAATCCGTTTTTCTATTTTACTACTTATTTTTGTCGATCGACAAGGACGGCAAGAGGTTCTTTTCCCTAGTTCCTATATATCTAAAGCTTACCGAGATGTCACGCAAGAACAAGAAGAAAGAGCCCGCCCCTGTTCTGTGGCGGATAGGCTGAGATGGAATTAGAGGGAGGAATGAACTTGAACTTTTCACCTTCCCCCGATCCCCCTTTACCCCCTTCCTTACCTTAGTAAATAGAAAGGCTAGGAATCAGTCTTCTCCTATGCCTACACTACTACAACCAAAGACCTACTTGAACGACAACAGATGCGGATGAACTCGCTTAGCTGCTCGCTCGGTGAAAGGCTTTCCTGGAAGAAAGTTGAAGACGACTTCTAAGGAACGTATCTCTCATCTTCCTTCTCACCTGGCAGAGGACGGGGATGAACTCCAAGGCCACAGGTCTGGAAAAAGAGCTAACTTTCTGATTACTGCTAAAAAGAAATCAAACCAGTTGGGTGATTCTTTAAAGAGCCTAAATCGAATCTGTACTATTGGTACAGAGCCATAAAGAATGGTCGTAACCGGACCAGATAGATCCATCATCTTCGAGGAGGAGGAAACATAAGTCCAATACGCGTTAAAGGTTGAAATCCTGATCCTGCATCTGGAAAAGGCTGGTGCAAGTCCAGCTCGCGACAAGCAAAGTATGCTCGCTAGCAGAAAAAGCTACTTACCAAGAAAATGGCTTTCTCCGCACCGAAAAAGCCTTCTTCGGGACAAGACGACGGACGCTAGGTCATTCAAAGCAATTCCAATTTGGAATCTTCCTGCGGAAAAGAGTACGAAAAAAATGACTCAACAAAATCACATATGTAGGATATCTTCTCTCCTTCTTATGCTTTGCTTTCTTGATCTTTCGACTGGATTCCATTGACCAACTTACCAATTTTCATGACTTTCGTCGCCCGCTCATCGTACCTAGCCCAGCTGCTATTGGCTAAGTCCTATCTATGATATTCATTTGAAAAGAATGGTTATCTCTGTCAGTTTGTTGGAGCGAATCTTGGAACAAAAAGAAAAAAGGCACCTAATCTTTACCGTCTCCACTGAGATTTCAGACCTTCAAGGAGTAGAAAAAAAGTATCCACACACATTTATAAATCTTATAGGTAAAAGAGCAGCCGGTGTCGGCTCGCCGTATAGCGGCGAGGGGGGAAAACCCAATCTAGATCATTATTGAATATCTGGAACAAGATATTGGGTATTTCTGGCTTTCCTTCCTTCAGAAATTGCTATATGTTAGCAGAAAAGCCTTATCCATTAAGAGATGGAACTTCAAGAACAGCTAGGTCTAGAGGGAAGTTGTGAGCATTACGTTCGTGCATTACCTCCATACCAAGATTAGCACGGTTGATGATATCAGCCCAAGTATTAATAACGCGACCTTGGCTATCAACTACAGATTGGTTGAAATTGAAACCATTTAGGTTGAAAGCCATAGTACTAATACCTAAAGCAGTTCAATACCCGGAGAATGGTAAATGGCAAGAAATGTGTAACCGGCAAGATCCTACTTGAAACTTGAAAGCGAGTGAATAGCAGGCTTGTGTCCTTTCATCTAGAATGGCTGCTGCTTGGTCTTCAGTGAGCAAAGTCATTTCCTCAAGAGAGTTCTTTGCCCGACAAAAGTGAATCTTGATCTTTCTTCTTGATAGTTTGTGATCGAGCCAATCTCACAATTTCGATCTTGCTACTACCACTATAGCCCTGAGTGACTATGGCTACCTGAACTGAAGGAGTTCCCACAAGACCTGTGAATGTCAACTTCACTCTAAGGGTAAAGCATGCTCGCTCCTTCGCTCGTACGAACAATCACTCGTTGCTGGGAGCTCTATCCTCCTCGCACTACTAAAAACAGGGTGAAAGAATCTCCGCGTTCAGTCTGTGGAGGCCGACCATCGTAGTCGTCTCTACACCAAGTAGGTCTTAAAGTCTACTCTGACTTGCGGCAAGTTGCCTCAACACCGCTGGTCCTTGTTGACTCGCGGCAAGCTTTTTACATCAACCCCTAAGGTGCTTAAAAGTCTTGTGCTCTTACCCGGGGTGGGTTCCTTTTGGAAGCAAATGAAAAAGGAATCTCTATAACTAGCTTTCATCAACTTCAAAACGTTGATTAACCCTAAACCCGTTCTGCTAGAATCATGTTATGAAAGCCCGAAGACGATGATCGAGTGGTTATGTTGATCCATCCGTTTCAAAGCTGTATCTTGTGGTAGTCCAAATGTGATGTGTCATCCAAGCTCTGGCTTGCTGTCTGGATTTCTGCCTGTCTGTCCTTCGAATCTTTCTCTAGTTGCATTTCCGGTCGGTCTTCACCCATTCCCGCGCGTAAATGTACGCTACAGTAGTCGCCCCTCTCCCGTTGGTCTCGCTCCTCTCCCGTTGGTCGAGCATCTTCGCTCCTTCGCCCCTCTGTCGTTGTCCAATGTCGATAAGAGTGAAACTACAGGTAGCGTGTATCGCCTACCATTACAGGTCCCGATTCGGGTTGAGTAATTGCTCGAAATTGCCCAGGTTGCGGGATGAATGCCCGGCGCAAAGCGATAGCTAGAAGTCCTCAACTAAGACTGAATTAGAGCCACTTCCTTTTCTTTTTACCGCTTTTGGTAAGTAAACCGAATTGGCCAACCAAAGAACCCTTATAATAGAAGCAAGTTTTTCCATCATCAACTGACTTTTTCTATTCTGCCCACCTTCCCCATAAAATGGAAAAGCGCTAGCTGGGTAAACATCAAGGGAAAACTCTCGGGTAGGTGCCGCCTTGTTCCCTTTGTCGGTCGGACGACTTAGGGGCCGATACCCTTTTATGCCGGTCTCTCTCACGAGAAGGCTGCAACTGAGATACGAAACCAGGAGTGGCTCGCGTTTGCGGGTGAAATTGACAGGGAAAACTCTGTTGCTGAGATACTTGAGGGGTACTTTGAGTATGGCGCTGTGTTTCAAGAAAAGCAGTGCGGGTTTTCAAGGGTTCGTTGATGCGGGCCTAGGTGGTGACATGGAATCGTGCACAGTAGCAGCCATACTAGCCCCAACTAGCCCGACGAAGGACGGGACCTAAAAGGGCAGAGATATTGTGGTCCACCACAAAGGAAGAGGTTGACAGCATATATCAGAATTGCACCTGAGCTTCATGGCAATGGAATATCCAAGACTTTTTCCATATGGAGAAGACGGTTTCAGGGAAGGCATTAATTAAAACAGTGGAAGAAACATTAAGAAAATTCCAAGAAAGTATGTCACAATGAGAGAATACTCTGCATCAAGATTTCAATACAGAATACAAGAAGGGAAAACACTGATGTCGGGAGGACGTTTGCTACAGCAATATGCGGTAGATGGGTATTCATGCATCCAAGATTATCGCCTACGTTGGATTAGGAATAACCAAAACTACAAAAAAGGACTGCAAGATGCACTAACAAAGGGCGATACTAGCGGAGCATCAACAGGTCAAAGAATATTTATTCCATCTTCATTCACCGCCCAAGATATATGATGCAAAATTTTCATGATGCAATGGCAATATGCAAATGGATCGGCCAATCTGATCTATTCAGAACATTCACATGCAATCCAAAATAGCCCTAAATCCAAAATCGCATATAAAAAACGGGAGTGAAACCAGAAGATATACCAGATATTGTCGCGCCGAGTTTTCAAAATCAAACTTGAAGAGCTCATGAATGACTTGCGCCATGGAAACCTCTTTGGTTGAGTCCAAGCAGGTTAGTAAATTTGACTAATTGTCAACATTCTAAAAAAAGCCTAAATTGGCCAAAGTCACAACTATAAATTTGGCACTTCTTTCCATTCTTTAAGCTGTTTACACAATTGAATACCAAAAGAGGGGACTACCACATGCCCATATACTATTGTGGCTGCATCAAGACTCAAAAATCAAACACATAGAAGATATTGATAAGTATATATATTCGGAGATTCCAAATCCAGAAAAAGATTCGATTGGATATGCAGCTGTATCAGAATTCATGATTCACGGACCATGCGGTAATGCAAATCCAAAATCTCCATGCATGAAAAAACAAGGAGACAAGTATGTGTTCAAAACATTTTCCAAAACCATTCTCCAATGAGGCGGCAATTGATTAAAATGGATAACCTATATACAGAAGAAGGGCAAATCCAAATGTATACGTCCTCCAAAGTGGCCCTCAATTAGACAATCGGTATGTTGTACCCTACAATATGGATCTCCTCATTAAATACCAAGCACACATTCATATTGAAATGTGCAACAAAGAAAAATCAATCAAGTACCTTTTCCAATACATAACAAAAGGAGAATAAAGAACTGTTGTTCTTCTGACCTTTGGACCCAGAAATGTAGCTGATGCTGAGAAAAGTAACCCAGATGAAGTAGACGAAATACAATCTTACTTGGACTGTCGATATTTGTCTGCAATAGAATTGTGCTGGAGAATATTTTATTTGGATATTCTTAATGGCCCAGGAACGACTCAACTTCCATTTACCTGATGAGCAGCCCTTCTTATACAATGACAAAGACAACTTCAATTCGGTTGTAAACCGTCCAAACATAGAAAAAACTATGTTCAATGAGTGGATACTATCAAACCAAAAATATCCACAAGGACGCCACCTTACATACAGTGAATATCCCACCAAGTTTGTATGGAATTCAAAGCATAAGGAATGGTCATTACGCAAAAAAGGCAAATGCATAGGTAGGCTGTATACAGCACATCCTAGCCTGGGCTAGAAATATTATTCTAGAATGCTTCTTAATATTGTTCGTGGTCCATATAGCTACGAAGAAATCAGAACTTTTAATGGTACCTTATACCCAAGGATGCATGCTATGCTAGAGGCTTGCTCAATGATGAGAAAGAATGGATTGATTGTATAATGGAAGCTTCACATTGGGCCGCATCCCGTGAATTGAGAATTCTCTTTGTGACCGTACTTCTTTTTTGCGAGATACCCATTGAAACTTTGGGAATGGAAAGAAATGTCGGATGACATTAATTATAGACAGCGAAAATTCATGCACACCCCAAATTGACTATTAAAAGAATATCCGATAAAATACTACTTGCTATCTGAAATAGAAAGTTGACTCCAGAGAAGCGGATCCTCACTGCCTTCAACGGTATGCCATTACCGACTATTAACTCATCACAACCTATTCCAAACAAGCTTCTTCTTGAGGAGACCAATTACAACATCCAAGCCCTCAAAGAAGAGCATGATCACTTACTTATTCAAAAACTTGAATACAGGCCAAGAAGAAGCATACAGAGCTATAGTGGAATCGGTACAAAAGAACATCATTGGAAAGCTAATATTTGTACAAGGCCATGGCGGTACTGGAAACACTTTCCTTTGGAAAAAAGTATGTGCAAAACTCAGATCAGAAGGAAAAAGAGTTCTCACTGTTGGATAATCAGGTAGAGCATCACTCTTATTACCCGGAGGTGTTACCGCACACTCAAGATTCTAAATCCCAATATCTTTGAACGAAAACTCAGTTTGCGACATAAATCAAGGTTCCCAACTGGCCGAGTTAATAAAAAAGAAATCTCTCATAATTTGGGATGAAGCACCAATGACACACGGATATGCTTTCGCTGCGGTTGACCGAACACTTCGCGACATTAGGAGAACTTCTGCAAATGACACTGGTTCAAATCCGCATCACAGACTAGGTATAGTTTTTTTTTATCATCATAACAATACATAATTATGTTGGATGCTCAAGTAAGATGATAGAGCTTCAGAATGCTATTGAGTCTCTGTCTTTAGAATCATTTACAGAAGCAGCGTCAGCATATCGTAGATTTCCATCAGTGATGGGTTTGAATACCTATTCTTTTGAGAAAGACAGAGTTAAGGTGATCCTTGGTCCGTTGAAAATCGGAGACACATCCAAATCGGTTCTTGCGGAGAATAGCCTTTTCCTTAAAAAGACCTAACTTCACGAAGCCTTAGAATAGTTTCGGGTAGTCTTTGCCTTATTGGTAAAAGAGACCGCCCCTCAAAACGGAGACCTCGAAGTCCCCGCGGAGCTGAAACCTCTCCTTGAAGAGTTCCGAGACATCGTTCCAGCTGATTCAAATACCTAACTAAGCGACCTGAATGGAAGGCTAACCAATGAATGAACTGTTCTCCCCAGCTGTTACGAACTATCAGATGGTCAAGAATTGACAGGAATGAAGGGAATTGATTTCAAGGATCAGATAAAGAGGGAATTTCTGAAATAAGAGTTACGGGAACAACTAGTCGAACAGAAGCATGAGTTAAGTGGTGTTGCTAACTTCCTTACTCATTGTAGCTGCTTTGATGGGTGGATTGGACATGGAAGGATTGAAATAACAAGAGGTAATGTGAATCAGCTAAGGTTGCCTTTTTCAAGCAAGTAAACTAGTGGCTTCGCCTACCTTATTGTGTTGTAGACATCTTGAACAGTAAGTAAGGATCAACTTAGGCTTAAGCTAGAGCTGCTCCTTCTATCACATCGGATTCTAGTAAAGAGATGGGCCTTCTCGTCTGATCTCTGCATCAACAGGAATGCGGGAAAAGCTTCTTCTCGCCCCAGAGTCCCTAGCAGCCTTAAGCCCGTAAGCTACTTCCTTTAGTTGAACTGGTTGCTATATAGGTCAATTGAATTTGAGCCAGTTTCTTCTTACTCCTTTTGTTCTCATTCCCGGCCAACCGTGCCATGAAGAGTCGAGCAAGAGCAATCGCAGCTTTATCTCTGCCTTTGCAGCTCTCATTCCTGCCTTATAAAAGCTTCAATCTACAAAAGTAGAACTACTGATGACAGGTCTGGCCTACAACTGACTTGCTTTCAGACTTACTGGCTGAAGAGCAAAGAGATATCTATTTTACAGTAAATTCCTCTTAGAATAGCCTACCGCTCTTTATAGGTTTAGTAATGCTACCTTGAGCCCAACGAGTGTAATACCTGGAGCGAGTAATAGAGAGGACAGAAGATATAGACTTTTTCTTTCCTTTCTGGCTTGACCATGAGGCCATGACTATTATAATCTTACAGGAAGCAACCGCTGTACCCCGCCTTCTAGCTCTTAGACTTTGAGAAAGGAGCGAGCTAATCCTTGTTCCGTTAGTTTACTTTTCATTTTAAGTCTTGTAAGTTAGTTATGTCTTTCAAGGGGTATCACCATCCCCCGCACCTCTTATTGGTGGAAGTGCGATTGGCTTTCTTATTCGTCTAAGTAAGGTGCATTGGCTTCCTGCTTGACCTGAACCGAAGCAAGTCCTTCTTTTATTTAATGATTGGCTCTCATAGCGCTTAGTGTAGTAAGGGCCATCTGCTTTTGCTATCATTCTAAGCCTTCGAGCCTACGCTTGCTTTACGCGAGCAATGAGGATGCGCGTTACGTTACTAAGGCTTTAGGCTTGAGCTCTTGGAGTTGCTTGTTTGCTTGTTGGGAGTCTGCTGCCCCCCTGTCTTTGTTAGCGATCGAACCATCTCCACTAGGATCCGGATCTGTCTTATTGACCGGCTTTTAGACTTTGAACTGGCAAGTGGCAAGGTACGGTTGGACGTGTCCGCGAAACCATATGATAATGTAGAGTAGGCTAAGCTTGGAGATGAACATCTTAAGTTTATTATTCGAAATATGCAATTTCCTGCTTTTCTGTACTTAACTTCTGGTAAGTATCATCGGTCTTATGGAAATTGCAGGCATATAATCGATTCTTTGACCGGCTTTGGTCGAGCAACCGCTACATTTCTTGAACGGCAACTGCCTACATAACTTGTCTCCTCTTTTCAAGGAAGTTAGTATCAGACCTTATGTAGTTCTTGGCCCCTTTTGTTAGACCAGTTCCTTTCGGTGCTGAGTTCCTTACAGCCCCGGTACTGTACTGAAGTGGCTTCTTCACTCCAGCACAGAAGTATTCTGGTGAGCCCGATTTGTTTAATGTGGGCCCTCCCTCCGTTATGAAAGGAAAGAAAGCGGTGAAGACTATATCCTTACACCCGCCCAGTTATACCCAATAGGGTACCCCGCCCAACAAAAAATCATTCGAGCTGGTAATTAGGTTGAGAAGATTCAAAGAATCTTCCCAATACCAACTCTTCATAGCATGAAGAGTAAGATCGTTCAACACATCTCTTAGAAAAGAGGGGTATAGGAACGCATCTTCCCCAATCACCTCCTGGCAAAATGAGGGTAGAGACCATTCGGCTGGCAATGCCCTTCCGGTTCTCTCTAAACAAACAGCTATATGAGAACAGATATCCGAAAATAGATTTTCGGGTTCATCCATTATAATATAATCCACCATGTCCGGAAGGTCCCCATACTGGGGTTCCTCCACTACATTTTCGACCTCGTGGGTCGCTGGCTCGGGGGGGACCTGAGCCGGATTCACTTCTTCCACTTGGACGGGGGAAGCCACCGGAGTCCCCGCCTCTAGTTGAGGGGCTTCCGGGACCCCTTCGATTTGTGGGGCTCCCGGGTTGACCGGAGGGCTTGATGATGACTCCCCCGTTTCAAAATGTGTTCGTTTTGGGGATAAGTCAATAATTTAATCCTCCCTCGGTCGTTTACCAAGTGAGGTCTGTTCCCCTTCCCCCCTTAATATTCCACACGTGGTGGCCGTGCCCACTACAATAATAGTTGGAAAAACCAACGCCGACGTCAAGATCAGTCTCTTTCTTTGAGTTGAAAGAGCAGAGCACGATTTCCATTTTAAATATGTTAGAAACTCTAGCATACTGGGTCGATTTTTTGACAAAAAACGACAAGCTTTTTTATTTCACACTGGCTTTCCTTTGTATCCAAGGGCTCTTCCTCACCTATCTGGTGATAGCCTTATTTATACATAGAAAGGATCGAAAGGAACTTGAAAGGATTGCTATATCTATGAGGATAGATGTGCGATTCAAATATTCTTGGAGAGGAGTGGAACTCAAGATCAGCCACCCGACTGACCGTTCTAAAATACCTCCGACTCAGGGAAACCAGCCCCCGTCCCCGCCTTTAGGGGATTGAGCAGGTAAAGTGAACCTGTACCCCGGACGTACTCATGGGCAGCGTGAGGAACCGGGTAACCAAAGTGCCGATCAGAAGTCAATTTTAAGTCCATGTAGGTGTGGGCCAGACCGGTGTCCATCCCGACCACGGGATGTTGGGCTTCAACTTCCTTTGGCCTTTAGTATAGAAAAAGGTGCTTGAATTGAATCGTACTTTTTTGAAAAAGGACTAACTTAGCCATGAATTTCTCATCCAAGGGTCCAGCCCTTACATAATAGTCAGTGGGAAATCGGTAGCCTTTTCTTCCACTCTGAAGAAATGAGTAATGCTTCCTGCGAATGAAGAGGAGTGGATCGGGAATCTAACCCAGCGAAGAAAACGCCTACTTATAAGTCAGGCACACTAGCGCACCAAGCAAGAAAACGGCTGGATTGACTGGCTAGCTTGCTTGACCGGGCGAGCCAGCATATAGTGCAAAGCACCTTTTCGGAAAAGTCCAGTTCAAGCAAAGGGAGGACAGAGAGAACTCCATAGATCCCTCCTAGGTCAACGGGCTTTGACTTCGTTGAGCTTCAAAGCATTCCCGCTCCCTTTGCAATCCAATCCCGGAACTACGGCTCAAAGGATCGTGCAGTGGATGTGTCGGGTTCGAAAGTCTATCCTCCTCCTCCTGCCGTTGGAATGGTGTGTTCGTCTCTGCCTGTTCAAAGAGCGACAATCAAAGGTCTTAAAGGAGCACCTATCTGCCTGACTGGAAAACAATCCACGCTCCCTCCGATGAATGATTGTTTGTTCTTGCTTGATTACCGGAGGACCAACGCAGGAAGGCGTTGTCACTGCGACTTGGTGCCTACTATGCTCTTCACGGAAAGGAGTGAAACGAGCAAGGAGAGAGTCAACCTTAATGTCAGTGATAATAGTAAAGGAAGAGACAGAATCTCATCTGCTTGGCTGGTCGACACAAGCAATGCCCAAAGAGCATTCTTTTCTATTTTCATGCTTCATAAGTACTGTATCCGCTGGATTGAAACAGTCTCTTTTGTGCCTGACCTAATCCTCTAGCTCTTTACTTGCCAGGAGAAGGAAAGCAATTCCAACAACTGAAACTAGCTCGTCAAGTATAGGATAGGATGCAGGGGCTGAAAGGAAAAGACCACTTGATGCAAGTATCGAAATCGAACTAGGAAATAATTTAGTACTAGTGAGAATAAAGCATCTTATGGTAAAAAAGCTTTTTATAGTCATCCTTCTTATATAAGGCAAAGCATGAATCAATTATGTCAGCCCTCCTTGGCCTTCACTTACAGGATTTCCTCTTCATTACCATGCTAAAGTACCGAGAAAGACTTTCCACTCACTTCCTTTCATTTGTGTTTCGACTTGGTGTTACGTGAGCCATCAACGATGAGCTGGCAGTGATTTGAGTATGGTGTAAACGTATGGTATCAGTGATGGGTGAGACATGCGAAGGGTTTTGCATGGATGCATGGAGATTGCAACTAGATTTGACGTGCCCCGTACGTTGCATGTTAGGTCCTTGTTCAGTGAAACCTAAAAATCATTAAATTGGTCCTTGGCAAAGATAGGCCTTATCGAGCCTTTTGGGGACAGAATAAAGGCTGGTAGAATAGGCTGCTAGCCTTCTGACTTTCCTGACCCACGGACAGAGAACAAGCTTAGTAAATAAGGCAAGGAGCACTTCCTTCTGTGGCATTTGTAACCTATTCAGATTTCCTTGCAGAAGCCCGTGTTTCAACTTTCTTTCAGCTCTATCAAAGAACCTAGGGGAGATCTTATTCTCAGGTAATAAGTGACATCGAAATGTGCCATTTGATTATTTCCTTGGTAAATTTGTCCTAAATGCCTATTTCCTTTATAAAGTTCAAGTAGAAGCTTGAGCAAAGGGCTTATCGAAGGCCTATCTTTGGGCATTCAAACTTCCAAGGCTGATACGCACCTCTATGTCTGGCTTCCTTCCTCCACTGAACACTGGCTGCCGTGGCGTGGGATAACAGCCATTTTCTTTTCTTATTCTTTAGCACCTGAACTCCTGAGCTTGCTTGGGTGAGTAGTGGGATGGGAAATGGACTGACCCTCTCAAAAGTTTCCTGTTAATCAAGCCTTTCTTTAAAGAGCCATTTCGGTAAGTTTGACATTTAGTCATTAGAGGAAAGGAATAGCAGACCCCGAAGACCCAGACCGTGGAAAGCAACTCTCTCTAAACTAAATGGAAAAGAGCTTATCTTATAGCAGCTCTACCAGGGAAGCTTCCGTCGGGATTATAGAGGGATTGATCGTAACATCAGAATAGAATCTTGAGGATGGGATCTGACTTACCTTAGTGGTCTTATAATCCTCTTTTGCTTTTGCAGCCCCATGAACCCCCTCAAAACGGAAGATGAGATTATGGCTTACAGAACGACAACGAAAAGGCGTAAGCATATGCTAGCCCGAAACGTGACTTTCGTCAAATTCGAACTTATTTAGAAGGTTGGCCTCAACGCTAGGCCTTTTTTATATTGACTCTTTCGCGCTTTGAATTCTTCTGCCGCTTTTGGTCATGGCCTTGGAATCTTGGGTACGGGGAAACTGTCTCGAGAGCCCAGCAATTGAGCCTTCTTCGCCACCCCTTCGAGAGTCAGCCCCATCGTCAGGCTTTCAGTCAAATCGCTAAGGGAATCTGGGTAAGCAGCTTTCGGGCTAGCTTTTGATCCATGTTCAAAAAAAGTCTATGCTATGCCTGCGCAGGAGACCTATAAACAAGCGAATTCAGCCTTTAGATAAAGACAATTGGAAAAGAAGTCGAATCAAACATTAAAACCAAAGGCCTTTGTTGTCCTGCTGAAAAAGCTTAGTAAGCCGGTCTTCGAGAAGATCCAGCTCTCGAATCGGACTAAAAGGAAAAGATATCCCTAGGTGGCAGAGCAGCCTTTAGAGTAGAGCTCACTTCCCCACTCGGTTCCTAATCTATGTCTTAATAAAAGACTCCCGATACCGGACATTACCCATTAGACTGATTGGACCACTTAAGAGGACCCTTTGGCTTGGCTATTCTAGGCCTTCTTCTATTCGTACCTCCTTCCTTTTCTTCCCCCGCCATTCAAGCCAGGCCATCTCTCAGGCTTACAGTTTGAAATCCGAGTTCGCGGATGGATTTCTTGAGCATACCCTGAAGCCACAGCCGAAGAATATGAATAGTTGAAGGTGGGTACAAGTAGTGTTTCACTATAGTGAGTTGTGGTTGGTTGTTGACCAACAGAAAATGGGAGAAAGAAAGATTCACAAACGAGGCGAATTCTCGAAAAACCAATTGTTGCACTAAGATACTTACGATTATGCGAGCTCACCTAAAGTCAGATCGAGGGGCGACACTCGATTTACTGTCGAGAAAAACGATCTAGACTAGACTAAGAACTCCCAGGAAGGATGAGAGCTCAAAATCTCGATTTTCTTCTATTATCTTACTAAAGATATTTATTTGTCAAGCTTTTAGACTTTGAAGGACTAACTTTCTTCTTAAGAAAGAAAGAGGAAGACTATTGATCTTATAATACGTCACCGGTGTACTTACTTCAACACAAGAAGCATGGGCCTCTTCGATAGAAGCACTCTCTTTTCTTAGCCCCGTCCCCACCTTTGTTTCCCGTAACACTAACTTTACCCTCAAGCCAAGTTAAGATAGTGAGAGAGTGAAAAAGACGGCACAACTTCATCACCAAAGGAAGGAAGAGCTTTGCCCATTCGAATTATCAAGATCCGGCTACCCAAGTAAGAAATATTTCTAATAACAAAAAAAGCGAGGAGAGCGGTCTACAAGAGTAAGCGAATGGTTAATTCACTCAAGTCTTTCTTGGAAGTGGAAAACCAAAAGATGCTATGCTGCCTACCAAAGAACGCATGGATAAGTGGGCGAGCAAGCGAAGCCCCAGGTTCGGAAAGAATAGAAAGAATAGTAGGTACCGGAGTAGTAGATACCAGAATGATTCTTGAGCTGCGCTGGGAGAAGTGAAGAAAAGGCAAATCTTTGAGAAGGAAGAGCGCTATCCTAGTCAAGAAGAGAAGTTCTCGAGATATCTATGGTGAACCGATGTTGCTTAGGGCGGGTGACCATCTTATGATTGAAGATAAGCACCGAAAGCTTTCCTGGTGAATGGAAGTGAGGCGTTCGGAACCTATTCTAGTAGAGGAACCAACCCTAAGAAAACCTGACCAAAAGATAGCTACGTTCCCGTCACTAACGTTACTTCGGAGTATGTGGCTGATCCGCTGAGAAAAGACGGGAAGGCAAACAGAAAGTACCACTTTTCTTAAGTTAAGATGAATCTATTGAAGAGTCAAGGTTTCCAATGAGCACGGATGAGGCGAAGCATCGATCCCTAACAAGCGAGGTAAGCGCCCGGATACAAAGGAATCTTAGTCTATGTCTTGGTCACCCAGAAAAGTATTCAGAGATAGTTGAATTGAGGGACCTCTACTTTACGTACCTCTGTAGTCTTAAGAGAAAGTAATACACTCAGTCTCACCGTTGGAGGATTTAGTGGAGGATCTAGGGCGTTAGCCCGAAGCCCATAGAGAGAGAGAGTCAAAAGCCTATAGCACTGCAGGAAGACCAAGGTCTCGATCGACAGATCTAGTGGTCAGTCACCGTCAATATTTGATTCTACGGCCAATGCTGCTAAATTCAAATAGCAATTAAACCATGTTCCTGGGGAAGCCCTAGCCTTGAAACAAGGGGCGCTTCCGGTTCTGTGCGTGCTTCAAACAATTTTGTCTTCTCCATATTACCATATCTCTAGAGTAAATAATTTTCTATGAGGAACTAAGGAAGTAGTAGTCTATCAGGCAGTCTAATTCGTCTTCTTCACTAAACGCTTGACTCTCAAGATGAATAAACTCGTTCCCTTGCTTGTCCGAGACCTGATTCGATAGTGGTGTACGGCAGATTTCATTACTGTTGCTAATAAGTCAGTAGAATAAGTATGCCGAGCTGCGGGCGCCAATTCCCTTATATCCTTTGAGTCCGACTAAGCAGCATACAAGTGGTTGTAATTAATATTACTTTCTTCCTGCCAGGCTTACTGGGCACTTCGTACCATCAAAGTTCTGAATAAAAGTGAGGTGTTGGGTAACATCCCGCCCACGCTATCTCCAACAGCAGAGATCTTAAGGGAAAGACTGAGTTGAATATAGAAGTCAAAGTTTCGATTTAGTAAGCATCAGTCAGCTAAGCCTACCTTACTTACCATACTTTGTGCATTGGCAAATGTTGTTGAAAATGCTAGACCTGCGTTCTTAGAAATCTTCCCCGGTCTAGGCGGATTCGATCGATTACCTACAAAAGAACTAAGCTGTTGCTAGGCTCGTTAGCTCAAAATCTGAATCTTATACTCCTTCCGTCCAATCTGGCTCGTAAACTTGAACTACAAGTTCTGTAGCTTAGCCGCCTCCCAAACACCTGCAAGAAGTAAGAAGTGGGCTCGCTTGTTTCATTCGATTTAAGTACAGACGACCAGTTACTAGAAAATCTGAATCATCTGCTGGACTCGCTTTGATTCTTAACAATCTTATCTGGCTCGCTTTTCTTAAGTTACCTTACTTACAGACTTACTGACTGGATGTGGAGTTGTGGCATCCAAGACTTGTTTCTAGCAAGCGAGTTACATAAGAAACCGAATCTCTAAGTTCCTATGACTTTCGGCTTGTTGAACCAGGTTCGTATTCATATTAATTTGGAGTTTGCTTGCTCCCCTCGAGACAGATTTTCACTACAAATAACCGGATAGAGATATTTCCTTACTTATAGAGCCAGACTGTGCTTCTCCATTCATTCCTTACTTTGGCTTTAACCCAACCTTATCAGATCCAAACTTAGCTTACTTGGCTGTTTTGCTCGTGAGACAGAGGGATTCTACCACCTGCGGCCTAATATAATAATAAACTGAATAATTTGACCGAGGTATTTGGATGTGGCTCGCACTAATCTTATCCGAGACAGAGGCTCAAATAAATAAACTCCTGAGACTGGCCTAAAAGAGTTAATTGGTGCTCTGCGAGACAGGGTTTTTTGGAGAGCTGGAACGAAAGTAACTTACAAATGTTGTTAAATGCCGCACACTGGTAAAACCCTCCAAGCTTACTTCCCCTTCCTTGCTTGCCCAGTTTGAGTAGGGAGGGTAACGAATTGAAGGAAAGCAATTCCAACAACATGAGTTCAGCTGGCAAGAAGAAAGATCAGAGCACACTGTGGAATATGACAGCTACAGCAGTAGCCAATCATCGCTTACAGTCGAAAAGGTGCCTGACAAACACTTCAAGGAGGTTTGGTCTCGAGAGGTGAATACAGTACACGAGCTGCACATATTTAGAGTCCCCCCCCAAAACGGAAAAGATGGAAAGGGCTAAAATAATCAGACATAAGCCTATAGTGTTCTATCAGGCAGAATCATTCAACCCAAACCAGAAAAATGAAGGAAAAGAGGCAACTGGCTGGGGAAATCTCAGATGGCGAATCCTCCGACAAAGACCTCTCCATAGAAGTGTCCCGGATTTGGAGAGCGGATTTGCCCGAGGTAATTTTCCCGAGGAGCCGACCTAACCTACTAGTTTGAGGGCCAGAATCTGAGTACCTAATTATAGTACCTAATTGTTGGGCCGGGTACCGAATTTCCTGAAATTGTGCTGCCGTGCAGGCTCTTTTTTCATATATAGGCTCTTTTGACTTATCTCTGTATAATAAGAAAAGCTAGCTTGCCTGGATCTTATTTCTCTAGTAGGAAAGGAAAAGCTTGCCTGGATCTGTTTACCAGGAAGAAAGGAAAACATGAAATTACACGAGCTAGAAAGCGTTCTATTCTAAAGAGAAGTTGACCTGGATTCGATTACCGAGAAAAGGAATACTTGCTTGCGCGCCTTGGTCGTAATGAAACCCAGTAATCATCATATTTGATCATGTTCTATTTTCAGAATGGAGATATTCTAATCCGGTCCTGATGGCATATCCATGTATAGTAACCACAGTCTTTCCAAGGAGGAAAGCTTTAGCTTTCTGATGTAGAGAAGAAGCTAGAGCTCCTACTTCGTGTAACCACAGCCATCCCAATAATCGAATCGATTGAAACGAAACCCGCCCGCTTTGTAAAATACTTGAAATTCTGTTTCGCATTCCATTGATCCAATGGTTAATGTGAGCTTGAAAGTCCCAACCGTATAGTATTTTCATAGGCTTCTACCAATTGAGAGAAAATTCAGAGCTTTGGATTACCAAACATTGTTCAGTCCGAGGGGCGGTATCGGGTATATGTACGCTTCTAGAAAGAGAGAGTTGATAAATCCAAGGATTTATCTATGCTATTTCCCCGGGGAGTTAAATAGATCTCCGGGCTTGGTGGTGGGAAATAGGAAGGTGCATGGGTTCTTCTTTTTTGAGCTTTTATGCTTATCTCGTGAGCCGGTTAGCTAATGGAATAGACAGATGAATTGTTGGCAACAGAAGGACTTGATTACAGGTATCTGCCTCGAGGGCTTCTTTAGACCAGCGGATGGAGAAGGTTAAGAAGGCTTAGTTTTGTGCTTTTCACCTTCCACCGGCTTCGAGGCAAAGATATCCGGGGCCCTATTCAGATATTCACGTTAATGAATGGATGGGTAGCACGGAAAAGTAAGTGCTAACAAGATGAAAGGCTTGCCCAGTACACATACATACCAGTTAGAAGAGGGAAGGTCTACTCAGATTCTATTGGTTTAGTGATTGATGAGCCTAGAAGCTCCGGAAACTTCACTTTTGGTAAATTCAAGGCTTGTCGTAGAGGGTTCATCCACCCTTTCTTTAGGCCTGCCGACTCCCTTTCCCTTTATGTACTTGAGTGTGGGGACCAATAAATCATTGATTCATCATCATGTTAATTCGTAATCTTGAAAATGTAACTATTTATTGTATTTGAATCACTCCATCTGCTCTTGCCTTAAGTCTCTTCTTCTCCACTGCCATTCTAACCCCCATACTACGAGATTTGGAATCGGTAGTTCGGTGATTTCACTAAAGTCCGCCACTCCATGCTCGCTTTTCCAATTCTTGTAGTCTGCTCTCCAGTTCTTGTATGAAGCCATCCCGTACTGCTTCCATTTCTTTAGATTGCAATAGATCGAAGAAGTAGAAGAGTTCTTTTCATCACTCACATGAATTCTCATCTGAATTCACTTGTATTTTATTCACTTTGAAAGGAAATGACATTGAATTTCATATTGAAATAAGTCCAATCTAGCAATGGGATTCTTTCTTCTTTTTCCGTTGCTTCTTCGTTCGCTCTTTCCCCGATCTATCCGAGCTATCTATCTTTGATTGAAGGATCTGCTTGGCCTGCGCTTAGCTCCGAGGAATAGTCGACTACTTGACTTGGCCACATGCATGAGTAGAGCTGTTTTTACAGCCGAGTCCATCTCTCTCTGGATCCAGGTGTCCTTCCTCTGGCAAATGTAACACTTCAAGTGGGTTCGCTTCGCCGCTTTTCATTCATGAATTTCACTTGTGCGCTAATTCGTGGTGCTCTTCAGGTCGGATACACAGATCTGTCTTTTTCTCGAAAGACCTCCTTGTATTTTATCATGCCCATTCCGCTTACAGCTAGAATCTCTATCTCTGATCCTGCCCTCCTTCCTATCTGTCATTTACAGAAGGTGCGGTGCGAACCTGGTCTTGCATATTACAATGAAACAACTACTTCATTGAATTCTGATTCATCAATCTCGTACTTCCTTTATCCCGAGCATCCGTTGTTTGCCCCGATTGAAGATCCGACACGACACCCTCTCTTCCATCTCCGGCTTCCTAACCAGATCCGTTTACCCCTGCTTGAAAAAGTGTTTCCATTCGTAGTTCGGGGTTTCCTAGTCCCAGGTTTATTCGTAACCGGCTCCCTATCCAGGTCTTCCTCCTCAACAGCTATCTTTGTTTGACGGTGTTCGTTGCCAATGCAATAGTAGGCTTCTGCTTGCTTTCTTCCTGTTCGCATATCCGTATCAGCCTTCTCTTCTTTCGTAGGCACATTTACTTCAATTCAACTACTTCATTGATTCATCAATTTGAGGAAATAGGCCTATACCTTGCTCGCCTTCGCAACTGCCTTCGAGTCTGTGCCTTCCTAGTTTGCCAACCCTATGTTTGATTGCGAGTTCCGGCGGGGTGAGTACCTGGACGGACAAGGGGTTCCTTTTCGATTTCCATCGGCCTAGCTTCTCTCTAGTTCGAATATAGCCTTCTTCCTTCTTATCAATGGAATACCTTCACCTTAGAAGGGTGTTCTTCCTACTAGTTCAACCAGATCTGCCTTTTTCAGCTAAGCCGATTCCAATGATCGGACGGACAATACTTGCTTAAACCTAGCACCCTGTTGCCTTGCTTTTCCTCCAACCGTACCTGCCTCGCCGCTCGTGATACCCAGGAAGGGCATCCCTCACTTCCCAGATCGTCTCGCACTTCTTTTGTCACTGGCACACACGCTCTCGTGGGTCTATCACTGATAAATCCCTTTTCGCCGGGCGGTGCGGTAAGTAAGACTAGTCGATGGACAACTGCTGACTGAATAGGGAGAAGATGAATTTTCCTAGGCTCTTTCTACTTTGCTCATTGGGTATAGCCGTCAGTGATCCACAGATACGGCGCTTTTGGATTCCTAAAGGGATAGGATAGTTCTTTCTGGGCTGTAGAGGTCTCCCCTTTAACCTAGTACTCTTAGGAAGGCCGGGTTAACCTTCTACTAGAACTGTTCTATCTACGAAATTGGAAAGTAGGGTCAACTTGCCATAATATATAGCCCAACTTGATCCGTCTTAGAGTAGCCGCCTATGGAACCGCCCCCGAGTCAACAATGCACCCGATCGCGAGCCTTATATGAGTTTCATAGTCAGCCTGCTCTTTCAAGAACGTGCCTTCTAAACTCGTTGTTCCGCTTGCAGATTGGAGTTTCCTACTGACTATCCGGGTTCTTGATACCGCCGCTACTCATCACATGTGTCCACATCGATCATGAGGAGAAAGCAATGGTTGGGAAAGCAGGGTGCTCTCGGCCCGTAAAGCTATCCCGCCCTAACAAGGATCCAGCGCCCTTGCAGTTGGTCTATAACAGTAGTTATCAAGCTCAAACATATGGAAATAGGCCTCTCCTCCCTTCTTCCAATCTTCGGCCTTTACCTCGTTCCGTGGTCCTAGCTTCCGATAAATCCGATTTAGCGCTGGAGGGCCGTACCTCTATTTACGATAATTGCTTTAGGAGCTGGTGCCTTTTTAGGATTAGGATTCGGAAGTACCGTTGTATGATCTCCACTACAGCATAGATATATGAGACCCTCTAGCGGTTTTACTCCCTTGATGGTATGCTTCTTCCTTCCAGCTCACTCTGCCCTTGCAAGTATGTTCGAAAGCACTAGCTGAGCTACACAAAAGAATGAACATATTCTATATCCCCTTCCCGGAATGGAGTCAAGAAAGAACATACATCAGAGTTGTCCTTCTCCCGTTGGTCTCACCTCTTTATTGTTCGGTCATCCTGTGTGCTTGGCTAGTGGAACGAAGAGAGGGCTTCCTCTAAAGAAGCCGTATCGAAGTGGAACGATCAAGAGATAGGACTCCTCGACGGAAAGCAGAGACAGACATCAATCATCTAAACTGACTAAAATAGATATAGAGGGCTAAGAAGGTTGCGCAAATGGATAATGGATTATAAGAATCGTAAATATATTGAGTCAAATATTCCACTTGATCGATATTTACGTGATCAAAATATTCTACATGTTTTGGCATACCCTCAATTGGATAATTAAAGTGGTTATATACAGTTTCCGTTTTCATTTTCTCATTCCGAACTGATTCTCAGAATCGCTATTAGATGCTTCTGCAGATTCGTATGTTGCTCTAATTGAAGCAAGGGCTAAGGGTTCGGTGGGTGTAGGCCGGTCAGCCATCAGTCTCAGATCCATTCCCGCATTCTCTTATTATGTAGTCTTGCTCACTTGACGATTCGGAAGATGAGGATAAGAAGAAAGGATAAAGAGCAGGATCGTGATGATGCCCCCTAGAGGAGGCTCTAGACCTCCTGTTTAGAAGAATGAATTTCCGAGAAGCCAATATGCATGCCGACAAAGGCGCCTGGAAAACCAACCAAAGAATGGAAGGAATGCGCAGATGTGATGGTCCTCTTCTGACGTGAACCAATTTTGCACAGAACCATTGCTACGTGTGTTGTAATGCCAACGAAAGTACTGACGTAGTAGCTGGACGCCTGCCTTGGGGTAGCCTCCTTATGGGTAGCATGGTTACCAGAGAGGGTTTGGAACCATGTGGTGGGAGGTGTGTTGGTGTGTGAATGACCGACTTTTGTAGACATTAAAGGGGTGGTTTTCTGTTCACTTTGAATCAGCCTACGTCGTCTCTCTTCCAGAACCTCACAATCATCAGTGTCTGAAGTTTCATGATGAATATTGGTTTCACATTTTATTGCTTACGTGAGGAAATCGAAATTTTGAACTCGAATTTGTATTTGAGTTCTGATGAGGAGTGAGGTAGATTCGCATTGTTGAAGAAAGCGAAGAAAAAGGATGCTGCTATGGCTTGCTTGTGGCTCTTTCTTCTATTGGCTAGTCTCAGGCATGAGAGTTTCAATTTCTTTTGAAAAGCAAGTGCGGCTCAGTCATAAGTGTTAGTAATAGCATGAAGTAAGTTGTCGGTTCCAAGAGAGCATAAAAAGATCCGGTCACAAGGAAAGTTTCGTAATCAAAACTTTGTATCAAGTCAAAATAAAGTTACGGTAATAATAAAAGAGCAAATCCGATAAATCAAACTAAAAAGACTATGATCAGTTCCCCAAGGAAATGCGCCAGTTCGTCACAATCAATCTTCGAAAAAGTCGAGAAAAAAGAAATGCCGGCGGACTCAACATCTAATCTTTTCTAGGCTTTCTGTCTTTTACTATTACTATTCTTTAGAGAAAGGCATCCTCTCTATACTCTAAACCCTTATCGGGGAGAAGTCACTCTTCTAAGTGCTATATACGAGCAAAGGGAGGAGGTCTCTATGGATAGAGTTCTATCAGAACCCAACCCTGAAAGCTATGACATGGAGGGCCACAACTGATGAAGTGGCGGCAGCTAAAAGATCGGAGAAAGCGGAAAAACTCAGTAAGTAAAGAAGACTCGGTCCTATAATGCCGAGTTCCTAGTTCAAGTTATGGTTACTACCCGAAGAGGAAAGTGATTCAGATTATGAAGTTTCCGAGAGGCGCCTAAGGCTAAGATAAGGTTAACATGGGAAAGAAGAAGACAACAAGATTATGGCTGGCAGCCAACTCATCGAATTCGATTTCCACCGAAAAAAAAAACAAGTCTCTATTTGCGGATTGCGTTATGAATTTCGAATTCCTCTTGCTCCTGTCGGGATAACGACATTTGCGCAGTTAATAGAACGAGCTTAAGAATTGATGGATATTATTAAGGAGAAAGAGGTGAAAGCTATCTCATTCCCAAGAATGGCTCAAACTAAGTCGTGACAGACGTTTCAAAAAAGTTTGTACCACAGTAGATGAAGAATAAGGGCAAAGAACATAAAGAGAAAAATAAGTACAATTTATATCTCGTTCACACTGAAAAGTTGTTTGAAGTTCTTATGTCCTTTGGAGCTCTCGAGTTGCCTGACTCCGATTAAAAACCTTTTCCAGGTGCTGAAAACAATTCCCGCTACTGTCAGTGTCACAGGAGGATGGGTCACGGCACAGGCTATTGTGGAACACTGCTTGATATTATTCAAGATTAGATTGCAAATTAAGAATTAGACTAGTCTCCTGAAGGGTCAAAAAATAGATCCATTGCCGAATCTGAAAGAGTACAGTCCAGAGACGGGCAAAGCTGTCCAATTGAATGAAGCATAGTGCATCTTTCATTAAGTGAGATTCCAATTCCATCTGTTACGGCTAGGAAGCGGATGAGTGGCCGTATTCGACCACCTCTTTATCTTACGGCTAGTTCCTTGAGATTCGGGAAAGTTTTCCATTAGATTAGGGTTTTTTGGTTTTTGAACCATTCTTCTTCTCGATAGCCAGATAGCATAAGAATATTGTTACTAAGAAAGCAGCAAATCCCTTCTTTCTACGAAGAAGCTAAATAGACTTAAAAAAAAAATGACCTTGCAACAGAAGTTTATTTTAGTAGTCCACTTTGAGATCCCAGATCTTCAATTACCAGCCCCAAAAGTGCCACCCTATTTTGGTAAAATAAGATATGCGTAGCGCTTCATATGAACATGCCTCTATCAATTGAGAGGCTCTAACTGAGCTCTTGAATGCTCTTAGGCTACCGTAACGATAAGAATGAATTCCGACGCGAGCATTCCATCTTACAGTAATCCCTTCCTTTTTCCCTATTGATTGATTATCCGATTTGAACCAACAATTCATCCTTATGGAAAAGAAGGGATGCTACTTTCCGTGTCGTGATTACCCACCACTTGTCCTTGTACGCGGTAAAAGATATAGTATGCTTTCTATGAAAGCTCGTAAGATCCGCTGACAAAACAGAAAACCAATTCACTCGCTCAGTCTCTTTGACTAAATGGTTAAAGCACTTAACCGGCTTACCTTTTTCAGCTGCATCGTACCGTGGGTCAAACTCTGTATGTAGATAGAGCCCCTATGCTCCTAATGTAGAGCTGGAACTACAACAGTTACCGTGGAATCCGCGATCACACATGAGTTACAGTTGTTTTTCCGGTGAAGCTAGTACTTTACTTTCGTATACCATACTTTTTGTGTTGGAAACACCATTGTCACACGGGTCTAATAAGAATATTGACTGGCAGGTGAGCTAAAAGCCAACACCTGAGTCAGTCAGTCTTCCACTTCAGTTGCTGGTTGGGTAGGTCAAACCGCGAGTACGAGATAACTCAGAGGCACTGTAATACCAATCGATGTTGGTTGTCAGTCTTCGGCATTGATTTTCCTTGAGCGGAGGAAATGGTGCTTTGTCGATCCGATTTCTCACTTCTTCTCTTACGAGATTTCGAGTTTCATGAAAAGAGCGCTCTTTCTATCAACGCAGGGCTCAGACCTTTTTACTGCAGTTGAATGGGTTTAGCTTAGAATTGAATCATGCCCCCGCAAGATTGGCTGGCCATTAAGGACTTGTTCCGATGAGTTTGAAAGTGCCGGCGAGGCACGGGCTTAGTAAGTGAATCGGCAAGTTGGTCAGAAGTATGAACATGAGAAATACGCAATTTACCAGTAGCAACTTGATCTCGAACGAAATGGAAGTCAATGGCAATGCGCTTCATACGAGAATGGAACACGGGGTTGGCGCAAACATAAGTGGCACTTACATTGTCACAATAGATGACACTGGAGTGGGTGAGATTGGAACTTTCAGCTCTTGAAGAAGATTCATGATCCAATTGACTTCAGCGGCTGTGGAGGCAATGGCCCGATATTCGGCTTCGGTGGAGGATCGAGCAACTGTCTTTTGCTTTTTAGAACTCCAAGAGATAGGATTGGCTCCAAGGAAAACAACATAAGCTGAAGTGGAAGTTCGATCATTAGGATCACCGGCCCAATCGGCATCTGCAAATGCGTGAAGAGTGCGAGGAGAATTCTTACGGAGCAAGAGACCATAGTCAAGAGTGCCAACTAGATATCGGAGGAGGCGTTTTACAGCACACCAATGAAGTGTGGATGGGCAATGCATGAACTGAGAGAGCTTGTTGATGGCAAAGGAGACGTCAGGACGAGTCAAAGAGAGATATTGTAAGGACCCAAGAGCTTGACGGTATAATTTAGGATCAGCCGGTGGCGAGCCATCTGATAATTTAAGCACTTCAGTAGTAGCAATAGGCGTTGAGACAGCCTTGGCATCAGCCATGTTAAGTCGATGCAAGAGGTCACTGATATACTTCCTTTGAGATAAGAACAAGCCATTAGCTGTGTAGTGAGCTTCAACTCCAAGGAAATAAGAAAGCAGGCTTTATAGAGAATCGTTTGGCAAGAGTAGAGATAAAAGCATTCACTTCAGCTGCAGCGGATCCAGTGATGATTATATCATCAACATAAACTAGTATATAAATAACCGAAGATGGGGAGTTAAGTATAAACAATGAGGAATGTGAGATGCTGAATCCTTCAGATACTAAAAAGGTACGAAGCTCGTTATACCAAGCACGAGGGGCTTGCCGAAGGCCATAAATAGGCTTATGCAACTTGCAAACATAATCAGGAGTCAAAAAGTCTTCAAACCCAGGTGGTTGTTCCATGAATACTTCATCAGTTAAAGAACCCTGCAAGAACGCGTTATTTACATCGAGTTGGCGAATAGGCCAACTATTAGTCACAGCAAGAGTAAGCAATTTACCTAGATGCCATTGACTTATTAAGAAAATAAAAAACAACATATGTTGAATCTGACTCGATCCAGAGGTATTTCCAGCCCTTGGAGTGTGCTATAGCGATAGCCGTCATAACCCCAACCCACTCTGCCTGATATGCGAATCCGCTGCCCAACGAAAGCGCAAAGCATCCATGTACAAAACCTCTGCAGTTTCGAAAGATTCCTCCGCATGACGATGGTCCTGGCTGACCTCTCGAGCATCCATCTGTATTAACTTTCATCCATCCAGGAGGTGGAGGTTGCCATAGAATAGAGTGGATCACCGGAGCTTTGCGTGGTTTCCCTTTAAGCCCCAACGCCCGAAGTCTAAGCGGATCAGTCTGCGAAAGTGTGCTTCGAGCCGATGACAGTTGAGCTTTCCAAGTTCTCACGTGCGGATGGGAGGCGCGAATGCTATTTGCCAACTGGTGACCCTGCCCGAGCAGTTCAGAAAGTTCCTCTTCCGTCTTCTCACGAGCAGACAAAACTTGGGTCAACTTCTCTTACAAAGCCTTTTGCTCAGAAAGCAGACTTTGTTTTCGAGCCTCTAATTCCAATTTCCTGAGATTTGGCATTCTTCTCCCGGATCCTCGCGAGATGATAGGGATTCCGTTTATGGACTGAGGTTAAGTTCCTTATCTAAAAGCGTAGCTGGATATATATCCATAGTGGCTTCCATACCTATCTTCTCCGGTGGAGTTCACTTTATATCAACCTATGACTAGTAGACCTATACAAAGACTATAGTTTCGCATTTACAGATCTCTTTCGTTATCCTATTATTATACGGGTTATTCCCCGTACAAAAACAAGAGATTGAAGGCAATTGAATTTAGAAAAGGATCAAGATCCATACCGGGGCGGTGAAAGAAAGGAAGAGTGGTATAGGAAGTTTGATTAGTGAACTGAGCTTAAGTGGATTCAGAGATTATGCAGATTAAGCCATCTAAGTAAAGCCTGTCTAAGCCAGCCTTAGACAGTGATCCATACACATTCGACCCATAGCTTATGTACCCGGCCAGTCGTCTATGCAGTAGCTCCAGATCGATAGCCCAATGCACCCCTCACACGTGATCGAGACCTATACCCCTCTCTTTCACCTGGGAAAGGCCGCCCTGATCAATGCGAAATTGAACGAAAAAACCCGCGAAACGATCCAATCTTCGGTGAGTGCATTTCTATTTAGGACTGGAAAGTCGATCGAATAGAGATTTCAAGCTAAACTTTCCCCATGAAGGAAGAGACTCGACCTAGCTTGATGCTTTATTCTTTTTATATCGCTCCAAGCGAGCTACATACCAGGAATGAAGGTCCGATAGGAGCGAGTGGTGTTTACTAGACGAGTATAAAAGCGAGTGAAATACCTGTTTAGAACGGGCGAAAAGCCACTCGACCATAGGGACATATCCTATTCGGAAGACCATGGTAATACGAGTAGATAGGCGGTTAGGGGGGGAGAGGGGCGGCTGGGCCTGCCCTTTCAATCAATCTCCGGCCGCTCAGTGCCGCTATTGGTGCGAGTTGTAAGGAGTCTTGGTCTGCGGGTGGAGGTTCGCGAGGGGGAAGGCGGATCCCCTTGCAGGTAGGTCAAATTTCTAAAGAAAGAGAAGTGTACAGATAGGCCGGGTTTCTAGCAAACAAAGGAAAGAGTTGGAAGTAGAGGGAAGGCTTAAAAACTGGAATCCGTTTGGCGAAGCCCTTGATTCCGTATACGAAGCGAGGGCTGGTGATTAATCAAAATCCTACTCCGTTTCCGAGTTTTCGTATCTTTCGTTCTTCGTACTTCTTTGAAACTTCTATCCTTTTTCTTTCGTGAGAAGGAAGGCTAACAAATCAATCTTTCTTTGCGAAGCTATTTGGGGTGGCTTTGAAACTGGATTCTGCATTCCGTCTATTTTTTCGTGAAGAAAATCTCTTTCGAGACCTTGCGAAGCCTTACGCGGTCGGCTAAAGCAACAAATCTGAGATCTCTTTTGGCTGTCGATTGCTTGCAGTTTGACCAATTTCTTTCGTTCACCTTTTTGGTTTATTTGAATTCCGTTCTCAGATCAGATTAGATACTCAGAACTATTAGTAAGACTGTAGGTATACGAGACCTAACTCACAGGATTGCTAGCAGTGAGAATACCCGATGCTGTTAACCCGATTGAATCAGCAGAATCTCCCCACTCAGTTAGCTCAAAGGGAAAGAGACTGATGCTACTACCGATATACCAATATCGATACTGATACCGAGCTGGGTGAAAGATCAAAGAAATGTGGTGAACCATACCGAGAGAAAGAGCACAGAGATGGAACCAACCATCAGGGTTGCTAAACGATGAAGTCAATCAGAGAGGGAGTTCTCTCATGGAGTGAGCAAAGACAGATTCTAGATGGTTCGGTTGTTTCAGTCAGAAGAGAAGGGCTGCTCACTGGAGGAAATTCAGTGTGAGTTGTTGACATCAACCTTTCGCTTCTCGGCAATGCTTCGGTCGTTCATACCAAAAGCGAACAAACCGGGAATGTTTCGACCTATAACTCAACCTGCGGAGAGAGATAGGATCGTAATGGAGGGCTAGGACTAGCCCACTTATTGAACGAACCTGTTATTTGATCCTCTATTTTCCGTGCATTCGCATGGATTTCGGCCGAGACGGGGCGCTATCACTCTTTTCCAGGAAGTCAAACGTTGGCCTACGGTCAATAGAGTCATAAAAGCAGATATCAAA
>JAYEVH010000567.1:67500-72500 GCA_036346255.1 Ampelocalamus luodianensis
AACTGGACATCTCGCCGACCTACAACCATACCAAGAAGATCCCTTGATTCTGCTTCCGTCTATCATTCTTCTGTAAGGAAGTATAAAATAGGGTTGGTTAAGCAATTGGTAGCCCCCGGATGAACGGTAGAATCCATCCATAGAAGAATAGAAAACTGTACTCATCAGGGCTAAAAAAAGACTACTTTGAATCAAGAAATTAGAGACTGTCATAGCGTTTTCTATTCACTCATGATCGGGCCTGACCTGGTCGACCCGATCAAACTATTTCATGATCTGGCCTGATCCTGAACTCTTTGAAGAATAAATGCAGGACAACCCTGCAGAGTGAACGGATCGTAAGAAAAAGGGGTTGGAAGGGCTGTGGTAGTACTTATGAGAGCACTGCTACCGAACAGTATCTACAAGACCGGGTTGGACAACTTCGGAGTCGGGGGTGGGATGGAGATACAGTCTACAGGGAAGTGGGAAGATGGGCTTTGGATTTCAAATATCAAAAGAGAGGTTCCGACTTCTATCAAAGACTTCTCCATTTCTTACGCACCGTAGATTTTGGAGATCCATAGTATCCGCAAACTACCACACTTCAGATTCAGGGTGGGTAAAGGGGAAGTGATCTTTATTTAGAGAGGGAGAACAGCGCGGAGCATAGACTCGGCACAACCTAACGATACATCCATCCAATACCAATGATCTGTGCCTACCGATACGATACTCCTATAAAAAAGAGATATAGGGACCGCCATGCTCGTCCACTTTCTTGATAAACGACTCGATGCATTTTCTCTTCCTTGCCGCTGAGACTGAGACATATCAAAAGATCTATTACTAAAGGAGATTGGGATCATCCTGTGGTTACCGGATGATGGGAATAACTAAGCAGAAATTTTGAAATGAGCACGAAATGTCTATAAATGAATTTTCTCATTATTCGTTATTTCCGGGTCTTTTCGTTGCATTCACTTACAACAAGAAACAACCACCAGCGTTTGGTGCAGCACCTGCATTTTGGTGCATTCTTCTTCCTTTCCTTGGTCTTTCGTTCCGTCATATTCCAAATAACTTATCTAATTACAACGTATTAACCGCTAATGCACCTTTTTTTTATCAAATCTCAGGGACATGGTCTAATCATGAGGGTAGTATTTTATCATGGTGTTGGATCCCAAGTTTTATGGATTCCTTTTTGTTACCGGGTCGACCCCAAAGCCATAATGTCTCAAAACGAAGAGGCTATAGAGAAACTTTTCTTTTTTCCTTTGTCTCGAACTTCGTGAAGAACTCCATTCTATCTCTCCAACAAAAAAGTGGGGCTGCGCCCCAGTTGTACACTCCCTTCGTTCGGAGAACCCTTGTTGATTCTGAACTTCGTTCGCAAAGTAAGCGTCCTTTTAACGGGCCAGCCCTTTTTAATGCGCCGCTTGACCCTGTTTTGAAAATGAGCTTTGCTCTTCTGGGCGCTGGGCGCTCCCGTGGTTCGCGAGAAGGAAAAAGGACTAATCTTTTGTTACATCTGGCACGAGATGAAAAAGAGAGAGCTTCGTCTATCGATGAACAGCAGATTGACGGAGCTCTTGGCATTGCTTTGTTTTTCTCTCCTTTCCTATCAGCGAGTTCCGATCCTTTTGTTCGAAATTTCTTCGTTCGTACCGAACCGCTTGCAGAATCAAATCCTGTTCCACAAGATCCTATATCAGCTATACATCCTCCTTGCATTTATGCCGGAGACGTCGCCAGTGCTATGGGCTTTGGGTTATGTAGATCCAAAATTATGAATGGGATTGTGGCACTCCACTCGCCGCCAATGCGGAAGGATGCCGCCGAAAAGAATGGAACGCTGCTTCGCTCTGCTGGATGCGTCGGATCCCATATAAGAAGCTCGCTCTTTACCCGATCATTCAAACATTTTGTGGGCGGCGCGCCTGCTCTATTGTTGCGTAGCAATAGAAGCCTGCTCATGCTGCTCCGGCGGCGCTTTTTCGCCTTCTCTTCGCTCTGGACAGGAGCGCTAATGGACACGGGGAGGGAGCAGGCGAAGCGTGTCGTTCGTAATGGAAAGAAAGACACCACTACTTCGCCTCTTTGTTGGACCGCCGGCGCGAACACAGTGGTCTCTGACCAGGACCAGGAACCAATTCGAATTTGGATCTTGACATGTCGGTTGTTTTTAACCGTAGGCATCTCGCCAGGAAGTTGGTGGGCTCATCATGAATTAGGTCGGGGTGGCTGGTGGTTTCGGGATCCCGTAGAAAATGCGTCTTTTATGCCTCGGGTATTAGCCACAGCTCGTATTCATTCAGTAATTCTACCCCTTCTTCATTCTTGGACCTCGCTTCTGAATATTTTGACTCTTCCATGCTGTGTCTCAGGAACCTTTTCAATACGGTCCGGATTGCTAGCTCCCGTTCATAGTTCTGCTACAGACGATACACGAGGAAGATTTTTATGGCGGTTCTTCCTTCTAATTACAGGCATATCTATGACTCTTTTTTACCAGATGAAGCAGGAGGCATCGGTCCGTAGAACCTATAAAAAAGAGATGGTTGTGGCGCGAAGTACTCTTGTGCACCTACGTCACTCGGCTCGCGCGCAACCCCGCCCCGTTATGTTATGGAATAATTTAGCTTCTTGCTGGGCTGGTTATTCAGAGCCAGCAACTGGCTGCCGGATTTCGTCCCGTCCGTAGCGCTTCGGAAGTCACTCTGGCGTGGCGCTGCTGGATACTTCTGATCAATAGGAATAGGAGGAAAAAAAAGCTTATGATGAGCATCTATTGGAGTCGATCATTTCCAAGATCTAATTCGAGTTTCTTATTATGTAGTGGAAACGCCTCACAATCTTCAGTTTTACGCTTACGCTTAAGGGAAGAAATGTTCTTGGTGGATGCAGGCCCTGGTACCCCCAAAATTTGTATGCAAGATGAGCTTACAGGACTGCCAATCAAGCGAGCCACCAGGTTTGAGAATAAGGTGGGATCCAAGAATGTAGTGGCTGGTGAATCACTGATCAAAAAGCGGATTTTTGAGAGATTCTTCATCGATCTAGTGGCCGGTGAATCACTGATCAAAGAGCGAGCAGCCGCCAGGTTTAATGATTTTGTGGGATCCTGGATGTAGCGGCTGGCGAACCGCTTCTTCTTCCACAAAGATTCAGACAAAACCGAGCTTGGATAGAACTGAAGAAGATTTGGCGAACGAAGAAAAAGGTCAAAGGGTTTATTATTCAAAAAATCAAAGGAGGTTATTCAGTAGCCATCGCAGGTTTCATTACTTTTCTTCCATTCAAAAAAGCTCTTCTAAAAAAAAGGATAGCGAATGTAAAAAAAAGGATAGCGAATGATCGATTCACCATTGATAGCTTTAACCCTAAAAGGAGGGATATTGTGATAATAGCGGCAGATCAAACAAGAACTTGATGAAAAAAAAGAAAAGATAGAAAAAATTATTAAAAATCCGAAGCCCACCTTAATCCATTTTGTTGAGGATCTTGCACTTATTCCGGCCCTATATTTACATAGCCAAGAAAGGCTCTGGCGATCATGCGTGACTGCGGAGCGCCTATCGCCCTGGCACGGCACTCTAAAATGCATGTTGGGTTGGGCCAGCAAGAAGACTTCGACTAGGGAGACGAAGAATGGAATTGAAGAAGGCAGCATAGTCTAAGATAACAGAATGGAACACCAACCAACAAGTAAGTGGTGGATTTGGATGGAGTCTCGCAGAAGAAGAGTACGCGCGCTAGCGCGCCCCAAGACGTCAGTCCTTTTTCTGCTTGCTGGCCAAGGTCAGTTTACTGAATCCCTTCCAAACACCAACCCAATCTCCATTCCTTGATGGGAAATGAGCAAGACCATATGTTTCTAAAAAATATAGCCCCTATATAAACCTAGCCCTTACTACCCGAACTTCTTACCTTCAAATAGGACTAACTGCCCGAACCCGCTTGCTTATCTTCTACGATCTAATTAAGTTAAGCAGTGGTTATTTTTTTTTTAAGTGACTAGAACTTCTATCAACTACTATTCTAGCACCCAGCTGTGCCATGTGTTTATTCTATTCTTCAGGTATTCCTTTGAATAACTCATCTTTTCAGGTAAGACAATTTGAAGATCTTCTTAGTCAGCCTATCTGTATTCTTATCCTCTAGTGCGGATCCAATCAGATTTTATAAAGCCAAGGCCTGACATCCATTGTGGGGATCATCTTTTATCGGGAGACATGGCCTGGTGGTTTCTGATCGAGATTCCTAATCAATAGGGCGAAGAGCTCTTCGCATGATCTGGTCCTACCTTTTGTCTACGCTATTTTTTTGTCCCTTCTCAGCTGCTGTCCTTACTCCGGATAAATTGGAACACATTGATTCCGTTCGTTCCTGCCCTTCGCTTCAGGCCATAGTGCTTCTGAATTATTTCTATACCCCTTTGATGATGCAGCCTCTGACTCTCGTGGGTAAACTCCTACTTGATTAGTCAGAACTTCTCTGTCTCAACTCGTGGACCTATCTATCTTCTTCTTTATAAGAGATAGGGGTTTGCTATTCTCACGGATTGCTCATATTTATTTACCCCATTTAAAAGTTTTTGCCTTGTTTCAGCCCTTCCTTCATCTGAACCTTCCAGTACTAATCTATCTTTATGGGGAAGACCCTTCATCTGACCTCCGAGCTACCCTGTCAATTGTAAAAAGTAGTTGAGTCGTGTCTCGCAGGAGCAAAAAGAGTGAAATGAGGACGTAAGCCCCCTAGGTCTTCCTCTTCCTTCTAAACTAATTGCTTTCGCTTGACTCTTCCAGTAAAAAAGTATACTGAGTGGTTGAAGGAAAGCGAAAAGGAATGGCTTTTTCATGTACCAGATCCGGTGAGCCAGACATCAAGCAAAAATGGACATACAATCAAAGAGTAAGGAGCAGTTATTTGCAATGACGGGTGGATTGGTCAGAGCTGCAAGGAGAGACTCGGTTATGGTGCGATAAAGAGCTTGCTTCAATGCTCGGATTCAGGTA